>SJYC01060504.1:0-43036 GCA_006408675.1 Madoqua kirkii | reverse complement strand
TGTTTCCTTTGAATGTTAGCAAAGTTTTATTATTTCTTAAAATTATGAATTATAATTAATTTAACTGCACAAATCACAAGAGTTCATATCAGTAAGTTTTTGACAAATGGTACATCCATTAAATGCATACCCAAACAAAATATAGAACATTTCCATTATCCCAGAAAGTTCCTTGTTTTAAGATACTTTTGAAAACATTTAAAAATGTTTTAAAAAGTAAACATGTACTAATCATTAATATTATAAACAGCAATATTATTAATATGGTTTTGATATATTTGGTTAAATCCCTGCCTGATCATTTGATTTTCTGAATCATAAAATTACCTATCCTCAAAAGCAGTGTTTCTTTATCAAAACCATTTTGCACCAGAAGGTTATTCTGCAGCATCTGAGGACAGTTTTAGTTGCCACAATACAAGGGGTACCACTGGTATTTAGTGACTTGCTATCCAGAGATCCTGCTGCATATCCTGTACTGCACAGGAGAGCTCCCACCCCAAGAGTTATCAAGCTAAAATATCAGTGGTGCAGAGGTGGAAAAACACTATTTCCAAGGAAAATGACTGACCTTTCCAGGCTGAGGTAGCTGGGTTTAAATTTGTCCATATTTTTGCTTATTTATCTGAATCATCAGCCTGTGGATATATTTAGGAGCTGCAAATGTCCAGGATGTTTCTACACAGACCCCTGAAAGATATATTTATTCAGTTTAAGTAGAATCTTTATATAGTTGACACATCTACAGGGGGCCCTCCTCCCCACCATGTGCATGTTTGTCTGGGACAGTTCTCAGAACCCACCCCTGCCAAAGACAGTGTGCCACAGTCAGGTATTTGGTGTTATATTTAAACTGTTTTCACCTGACTCAGGCTTTTCCAATAAATCAATAGGCATTTTTATATCTTCCCATTTGTTTCTGAATGACTCTTAAATATGTCCTTCAGTCCATGATTCCAACATCACTATGATGACAATTCTTCTGTGATAATTTAATGTATCCCTTTTTTTCAAACCATCTTTAAGGTTGTCACCCCTTTTGTCTCCAACATTTTATGCCTTAAATATCCCTGCTTTAATAAACATCAAGAGCCAGAAGCATATGTTTCCATGATTCCTCAAGATTGGCATAACATACACAAAATACATCAGGCCCTCATTTTTTTTCTTTTTTTCCAATGTCTCAAATAACTCTTAGATCTATGCACCTCTTTTATTTCTGTCTCCAATCACCGTGAATTTTATCTGGACCACCATCTGGTAATCTACAGGCTTTTCTGCCTATAGATTACCAGATGCCTTATCCCCTCTGTTTTATTTGCAAATTGCATCAAAAGTAATCTTTCAAAAGTACAAACTGTTTGTATTTGTTCATGTTCAAAAGCTTCAGTGTTAGCTATTGTTGTGTGCTGAAAACCTATAGGACATCTGTTACATGGGGAATACATTTTGATACATTTTTGAATGAGACATGACTTGGCTAAATGGGCTTTGCTAACCTGGGACAGCTCTTCATGGATTCTGCATATGGGTGGGCTTTGCAGTTGGCTTTAGTGATAAAGAACCCACCTGCCAATGCAGGAGGTGGGCATGGCAACCCACTGCAGTATTTTTGCCTGGAGGGTCCCATGGACAGAGGATCCTGGCAGGCTACAGTCCATAGGGCCATAATGAATCAAACATGACTGAAGTGACTTAGCATGCACACAAGTGTGTGCAGATGGACTGGTTACCTCTGTGCATGAGTCAGGGTCTAAGAGAGCTTTTTTAGTGGGGACTTTATTGAGCAGCTCAGCTTGGATGCTTAGTTGAGAAAATCTACTCCCTGTGCCTTCCATCTCCTCCCGTGCGCTGAATTTTATAGTAAACTCATCTTCTCACAGTGTTGAGAGAAGTTCAAGGGTATAAGAAGTCACATGTGAGGTTTCTTAAGGTCTAAGTTCAGAGCTGTCATCCTTGAATGCTTCTGCCTCATCTCATTGACTAAACTAAGTCATAAGCTGAACTTGGGAGTAAAGTGAGTTATGTTGCAAAGGGCACCGGAAAGTGAACAGCAGACTCCTCACTGCCCTCAGACACAAGTTTATCTCCTCACACCACCTAGCTCACATCCCTCTCCCCCCTGAATTCACATCCTTCATCTTCTCCACTGTTTCATCCCAGCTCAATTTGTAGCTTTTCAAATTCATCATCGTCTCTAATCTGAGCCTGTATACATCCTATTCCCTAGAGTTAGAAGATTTTATCCAATCTTCACCTGTATATTCTCCCATCCTCAGTTTACATATCACTTGCTTAAGAAGATGAAGCAAATCCATAGATTACCTGAGATTTTCCTAATTTTTATCTCTCCTGATGTCTTCTTCCTGCACTTACTTGTAATTACTTTGCTACTGCTTCTCAGGCTTCCCTGGTGGCTCAGTGGTAAAAGATCCATCTGCAAATGCAGAAAATATCAGAGACATGTGTGCAGTCTCTGGGTCAGGAAGACTCCAGGAGGAGGAAATGGTATCCACACCAGTATTCTTCCTGGGAAAACCCATGGACAGAGGTTCATGGTTACAGAGGTTCATGGGCTACAGTCCATGGGGTTAGAAAGAGCAGGGCACAGCTGAGCACACATAGTCAGTTTTGTCTCAAAGTAAGAACAGGGGAAGAAAAAGGAACGGGATATCTGTTGAAGACCTATTATAACTATTTTACATTCTATCACATTTAATTATGTTGGCCACTGAGACTCCAATAAATTTGGAGTTGAGGTCTTGAAAGTTTATATTGCTAATGCAAGTAACAGAATTAAGAAACATGAGTTCAATGCAGATTAGTTGCTCAGTCGTCATATCTGACTCTTCGCAACCCCATGGACTGCAGCACGCCAGGCTTCCCTGTCTATCACCAACTCCCAGAGCTTACACAAACTCATGTCCATAGATTCAGTGACACCATCCAAAAATCTCATCCTCTGTCGTCCCCTTCATCTCCTACCTTCAATCATTCCCAGCATCAGGGTCTTTTCAAATGAGTTGGTTCTTTTCATTGGGTAGCCAAAGTATTGGAATTTCAGCTTCAACATCAGTCCTTCCAATGAATATTCAGGACTGATTTCTATTAGGATGGACAGGTTGGATATCCTTGCAGTCTAAGTTACTTTCAAAAGTCTTCTCCAATACCACAATTCAAAAGCATCAATTCTTCGGCACTCAGCTTTCTTTATAGTCTAACTCTCACATCCATACAGGAAAAACCATAGCTTTAACTAGATGGACTTTTGTGGAAAAGTAATGTCTCTGCTTATTAAAATGCTGTCTAGGTTGGTCATAACTTTTCTTCCAAGGAGCAAACATCTTTTAGTTTCATGGCTGCAATCACCATCTGCAGTGATTTTGGAGCCCCCAGATATAAAGGCTGTCACTGTTTCCATTGTTTCCCCATCTATTTGCCATGAAGTGATGGGACCAGAGGCCATGATCTTAGTTTTCTGAATGTTGAGTTTTAAGCCAACTTTGCCACTCTCCTCTTTCACTTTCTTCAAGAGGCTTTTTAGTCTTTCTTCACTTTCTGCCATAGGCTGTTGTCATCTACATATCTGAGGTTATTAATATTTCTCCCAGTAATCTTGATTCAAGCTTGTATGTCATCTAGCTCAGCATTTCTCATGATGTAATCTGAATATATATTAAATAAGCAAGGTGACAATATATAGCCTTGACTTATTCCTTTAGCATATCTAGGCAGTAACTCAGATCTAAAATACTTTTTCTATTTTATCTTGATTTTAATTCCCTCTGTCATCAAAAATGCTCTTGTTTACTTTTCTTTCTTTTTTCCACATATAAAAACATAGTTTTCCTTTAATATTTTGGTATATAATTCAATATTTATATTGTCTTCAGTTAGTAAAAATCTCCCCAAATCATTGAAAGACTAGAGGAGACAATTTGAATATCTTCAAATAATACTCAGGTGATCAATATTCGTAAGTCAGATTTTAATGAATTTCAAATAGTAACTTTTCACATCAGTGGGTTTTTTTTATTAAAAATGCTTTGCAATCCTCCAAGAAAAGGAAAAAATGTGTATTATGATATACTTATATATCATAATACCTATATATTTTATACCTATATATAATACCTATATATTTTATATACTATAAAAAAACAACTGTATGGTTTCAGTAGGAAACACATTTCTTGCTCACTTAAAGACCAACTGGTAAGGTCAAACCTGGGCAACTTTCTCTTTTCTCTCTTCCAAGTAGCAAATCCAGGGATTTGCTTCTTCCATTGCATGATGTTACCATTTGTTATTTCAAATGAACAAAGGAGAGAGCTGGAAAATCCAGCATTACATTAAGGGTCACCATCTGCTCACCAGAGTCAGACCACCCTATTTACCTTTTTTCAAGAAGGCCTGTAGATGAGGGACCAGGGACAAGTGAAACTGTGATATGGGTTCAGTATTCATAAATCATAATGAGTCATTTGAACACTCAGAAATTTTCTGGAAGCCATATTATATTCCCAACAGTTTCAATGGGAAAATATCATATTTCTCCAAAGTTATCTGGGCATGATTTTTACTAAGCTTCCCTAATGATCAGTCAATCTTGATCTTTCCTTAATTAATTCACTCTGGTTAATAGACATACAAGCTTCTAGTGACCAGGTAAAACTGCACTTGGATGAACCTTAGTGTAACACTCTGGCATGCATGCACAAGCTGAGTTGATTTGACATTTGTAATTTATTAAAGTCTTTCTCTATGCTATACATCTGTTAAGTGACTTACAGATGTGTTCTAATTTAATCCTCAGAGAAAATTTATAGGATTGGTGTTCTCATTAGTTCCATTTGCAGCTGAAAAAAATGGGGCTCGAATAAGTTCTGCTCCCTGAAGGTCCCAAGGCTCTTAGTGATGGAGCAGAGTCCCAAGCCTGGCCTTATTCATGAAACAAAGTCTATGATGTTTCCCAGAAACCTTCGTTCTTCAGTGGCCTAACTGGTGGATGCAGTAGTTGTTGGACTACAGAGGCCATGAACCTAATAATAGTGAGAGTAATTCTTTGGGGAATTCCACTGTCCTGTGTTGAGGTGGGGAACATCCCTAGTGTGCAAGATAGTAGGAACCAAAATGAGGCAGAGATTGAGGTACCAGATCTCTTCAAATTCCTGCTCTCCAGGAGCATTGGCAAAGGACCCCTCCTCTCCAACACAATCCCTTCAGCCACTGATGAGATCCTGGTAATAAACATGAGCAGCCCCACTTCTCCAAGGATGTTATCATATTTGACAGCTGTGTTCAATTCTTTTTCTTTAACTAATCTTCAAGCAGAGTGATGCTTCCAGTTCTGATATATGTATGCAAATTTCTTACAATGACAAACTGCTGCTGCTAAGTCGCCTCAGTCATGTCCAGCTCTGTATGGCTCCATAGACAGCAGCCCACCAGCTCTCCTGTCCCTGGGATTCTCCAGGCAAGAACACTGGAGTGGGTTGCCATTTCCTTCTCCAATATATGAAAGTGAAAAGTGAAAGTGAAGTCATTCAGTCTTAGTGACACCATGGACTACAGCCCACCAGGTTCCTCCACCCATGGGATTTTCCAGGCAAGAATACTGTAGTGGGTGCCAACTATTTTTGCTATAACTTTTTAAAATGGGCGCGAATGAATACCCTACACTGGCCAGTGGATGCAGAGGATGTCTCCTATAGACAGAATGACGTCAGACTGGCTAAATTAAGCACAATGACCAAAACACTGGCTAACAAAGGAAAAGCTCACTGCCCCACATTAACAATTCCAGGATTTCTGACCACCCAGGAAATATCTCCAAGACAAAGGGATCTCTTCCCCTTTCTCTTCCTGCACTCAGCCCCTGCAATAGTGAAAGGATTTCTAAACCTCAGTGGACATGTATATCTATCTGAATAATTCTTTATTTACTTCATCTTTTGGAGATACTATTAGAATATATGCAGTATTTAAGTGTCATCTATTTTGAATATACACATTTAAGTCTATCATAGGGGAAAATTTCTGCAGACTCTTCTTATCATCTGAAATTTGAATTAAATCAGAGACTGCTGTCTCTCTCACACATGTGATTCTCTCAAAATGTCATATTTGGTCCAGATGTATGAAGAGTCTGAGAAGATGGAAACAGTTAATTTTGTTTACCATTGATTATTTAAATTAGTAGATAAGAATATTAATATTTTACCAACTAGCAGAATGATATGTGCTATGCTTATGGCTTTTGTCTTATTAGGTAAATATTAGCAAATTAAGAAAAGGATAAACACAAGAATTCAAAATTATTTTACCAAAAATTATAGATACTGAAAAACTATATCTACATTTTTCATAAGGGTTTTAAGTCCAAAAAAAAAAGTTCTGTATTGATTTCAGGAAACACATGGCAATGTTTCTCTCGATAAGGAAATCAGATTATGCTTGTCATTGTCCTTAAAAGCTGCCCTCTGTAGGAACAACCCCAGCCAACTATGTTACTCTTATGCCATGAGGGTTGCTAGCAGAAACCAGCAAAGTTTTCATGATCTTATTTCTTCAATGATGACAACAAGGATAGGACCTTAGAAACACAGCAAGACACTCCTTTTTCATTTTGTTTGTTTTTATGTCATTTCATCATCTGTTGATCAATTAGGTTTGTATACAAGTCATTATATTTTTTAGATTCCTCACTTGCATTTTCAGTTTCTAATTCCTGAGCAGTTTTTGATCTCTTAAAATTTTTCATGCTATAATCTGAATAATTTAGGAGAATATTAACCTCGGTCTGTGGATCCTTGGGTGGTGAGGATGTCCTTGGATATACCCTGAGAAAGACAGAGTCATCTGAAATGGTAAGCAAACATTCTTATGTCCATTTGCTCCTGTTTCTGGTGATAGTGTTCATAAACTGCTACAAGTTCTATAAGATATAAAATGTAGTCTGTGATTGAAATTATTTTAAACTTTTACAGCTTCTAATTAAACAAACAAAAAATTACTTTATTGTTATAAACTAAACATTTGTGTCCCACCTAAATTCCTATACTGACATCTTAACCACAGTGATGCTGGATTTGGAGATGAGGTCTCTCAGGGGTAATTAAGGTTAAAATGAGATCATAAGATTGGAGCCCTGATCCAATAGAATTAGCATCCAACAAGAGGAGAGGCCAGAGGGCTCACTGTCTCCTAGCATGTGTAGAGGAAAGGCTATTTGAAAACTGCATCTCTGTCTACAGGGAGGGAGAAAGTTCTCATCAGACATGGAACCATGTTGAACCTGCATCTGGGATTTCAGCTTCCAGAGAGTGAGAAATATATTTATGCTGTTTAATACAGTAACCCAGGCTGTGATGTTTAATTATTAGCCCAAGCAGACTAACACAATTTATTGATGAGAAAGTGGTAAGAATAATCCTAAACACAGCACATAAATATTGTCCTTCTCATATGATGCTACATGAAGAATTTAGAGAAAATCACGTACTGAATTTCTGTTGTATTTTAGTACCTAAAAGGACATAAATTTCACAATTAAAACTTACTAATACTTTGTATTCTTCCATTTTGATAGACAGACTTTTAAAAGATTGAGCTAAGTTTCTGTATATTTCCTGGAGGGCAGGTTTTGGAAGGATTTTGCCAAAGAGCAGAGAGGAATAGATGTTATGGTTGAGACTTACTGAAGCCACCTTTTGCCTACTTCCTTTTTGTGTTTTCTTACCCTGGAGAATGGCATCCTGACAAATTAAGACTAAGAATATATCCTTATCTTCTATTTGCCATTAGGGTACAACTCAGTGTATTGCCAACAGTTTGAATGTGATATAACTGCAGTCTGAAGTGACAGGCCAGGCTGGTCCCCAAAAATGCAATTACATAATTGCTTGTCAATGAAGATTAATACCCTACTACTCCCAATGTAAAAACACAAATACACACCACCACCACCACCACCATACATCTTATATATAAGCCAATAACATGGCTTCAAATACTTCATTTTAAAACGTGTCTTTTTTTAAATTAGTGACACACATTCTTTCTTCCCTGGAAAAAATAATAATCCTGCACTGTTCAGAATTCAGATGTGTTTGATAAACACTCATAATACAATAAAGCCTGTTACCAGAATCTGTTATTATTTTGGTTGCTTGTTTTGGAGTAAATGAAGATATCTAGTTTATAACTGGATTGATAGAGGGGTTAAAAACCTCTCAAGGCTGGACTCCAAGAGCAAGGAAAATGTTATAATTTTTACTGATGTGATTATTATATAGTCTAGAATATATATAATATACTATATGCAATCAACATATATGTGTTTAAGTCATCATAAAATCCAAAGATGAGAAGAAGTTCAAAAAGCTGCCAAAATTCAAAGCAAGGAGTTTTTGAGTTTAAAAATAATGGTGAGATAGTTTAGTTCTTTAAATTTCATATCAAAATTATAAGATATTAAGAAGATCTAAATGTGAATGTAACGGAAATGTGAAATATTTGATATGCCTGGGGGAAAATGTCTTTTTAATCACGGAAAGCATAAAGCCTCTTTTTCAATATGTCTGTGTTACTATAAAAAAAAATTGTTGTGGAAATGTCCTTTCTACATAAATGAAAGGAAAAAATCAATCTGGTGAGAACGTTTTGCCTCTACAAAAACGTGCTGAGAGTCCCTTGTGTATCTCGAGCAGCTCTGGCCAACTCTGGACCCCTGGTGCCAGGTAAAGGCAGGACCAAGTCCAGGTCCTTCCCTTTCTCAAAAGGCTCTGTTTTAACATGCTCGAGGAGCCCTAGCTTGTTTAAAGATGTCTAGGAAAATGAAAGGAATCGTGAAACCTCCCACTCTCACTGTAATGTGCTTCAGCATTATTAGAGCAAAAATGTCCTGGAATGAATAGATGAATTCAGCCCTTTACCGACAGCTCCCACAGATGAGACTTTCATTTTGAAAACAATCTAATCCTAGAGTTCCAGTGTTGCCACTAAATCCAACTTAATACCACATATGGCAGACAAAATCCAGTTTTCCTCCTTCTGTCTCAGCAGACATGAAGAAAACTGGCTGAAGCAATGTATAATGATGCTTCATGTACTCACAGGAATTAGCGATACCATCCTGTCAACAAATGCACTACAAAGCTGATAGCTGTGGGTGAAAACCCGTCTTGAATCCCAGAATAGAAAAGAATGATTCATGGGAAAAAAAGTATCCAGGAAACTCAATATTTAAATTATTGCTCATGGATTAATTTTTGATGGATTTCTTCCACCAGTTTGAAAATAAAATGCACTTAACCTTTGTGATATTAAGAAAACTTTTGATGTAAGAAATGTAATTCTCTGGTTCTGAGGCACATGTCATAGAATCTGCTGGCTTCCTTCTCTTACACACATTGCCTTCTGGTTTTAACTGGCCTCTTCGTGTTTTGTATCCCAGAATTAAGCCATAAGATTGTGATTTTTGCTGTTATTGTTTTGTTTATTTTTATCTCTCTATACTAGCAACCTCAAAGCAATGCAACCTAGATTGGAAATATGTTAAAATTCCTGGGCCTTATTCCTAAAGATTTTGATTTAGAAGAACTAATATGGACTCAGAAACATGCAGGTTATTACTAAATCAGTATCGTCTCAAGTGTTTCTCAAATTAGTGGCTTACTGAGCATCCATGTAAAAGGAGAATTTTATGGTGAAATACAAGAAAATGTGTTTGCTCTTGTTTTTAGGAAATGTGTTCTGAAGCGCCAGAGAAAAGAGATGAATCCTTTCCAAAAATTACCTTCAAATGTTTCGACGGAATGAAGATAGGAAGGCAAATGATGGAAAACAAAAATGATAAAAGATATACAGAAATTCATTGTATTGTTTTGCCAGTTTACCCTAAGTTTGATATTATATTGAAAATCTGAGAAAGCCCTACTAGATGGAGTTAGTAGCCAATGTAGGAGAGAGCAGAAGAGCATGGTAGAACTCAGATGGTAACTTAGGGTTATGGTGTAGGGATTGGGTAGGAGTTATGTGATCTCAAAAAAGCTGAAAAGAAAATGTATATAAAATGACGTGTGTACACAGGTGTGTCTTTAGGTTTGAGTGAAGTGTATCTTAGTGTATGTGATATTTCTGTGCATAACTAACATACCCACGTATGCTGTGTTGTGCTTAGTCACTCAGTCATGTCCAACTCTGCAACCCCATGGAGTGTAGCCTGCCAGGCTCCTCTATCCATGGAGATTCTGCAGGCAAGCATACCGGAGTGGGTTGCCATGTGCTCCTCCAGGGGATCTTCCCAGCTCAGGGACTGAACCCACATCTCCTGCATTGCAGGCAGATTCTTTACCTTCTGAGGCACCAGAAAAGCCCACATATAAGTATATACTAATGTAATCCTTTCAACTCTGGTACATTATTATTGTGATCACCTTTATCAATTAAAAAAATAAACATCATTTTTAGTTAGTTTTGTATATGTTTGAATAAATATGAATTTTCCTTTTTTAAAAAATGTATTGAAATATAATTAATTGTTGATTTAGTTTCAAGAATACAGCAAAATGATTCAGATACATACATAAACATATATATAATATATACAAATACATATTATTTTAAAAATTGTTTTCCATTATAGGTCATTATAAAATATCAAGTATAGTTCCCAGTAAATCCTTGTTGCTTAAATATTTTGCTTAAACAGTCTATGGATATTAATTTCAAACCCCTCACTTTTCCCTTTGGCAACCTTAAGTTTGTTTTCTATGTAAAGCTTCAGAAAGATAGACAATACAGTTCTAGACAAATGGCGTTTACCACATGTCTGTGCATGAAGGAGGAAAGAAGTGGCTAGACCACCACACAGCTGACTCAAAACTGAGACTCTTCCATCGACACTAAGCATCAGAAAGCGATGACTTCTGTTCATGGAGCAGAAACTATTTCCTTTTAAAATATATATGCCGTGCTCTCTACCTGTACAGCTGTGAGTGGTCATCCTGAATCTATTCATTGAGCCAATATTTAGTATCTGCTCTCAGCTTGAAACAGTTTTAGGAAGATCATGATTACTGCTTAATATTAAGACACCAAGATTGTCTATTTCAAGAAGAGACTGATTTTTAAAACTTTCATAGATCTTCAAATATGGAGAATTAAAATGAAAAAAATAAAACATCTTCACAGTAGTATGGCTTACTGTTAACTCTCCTTAACAGAACTCCTCTAAGACAGGTTTACTGTGTAACATGTGGAATGTTCTCTTAGTCTGTTTGAGCTGCTGAAAACCTGCTTCTTGTTTCATAGATTGTGTCTTTCATCTGTCTTCATAGGGTGAAAGGGGTAAGGAGTATCTCTGAGATATCTTTTATAAAACTGCAGATACCATTCATGAGGACTCTACCCTTATGACCTCCCCAAAGTTCCACCTCCTAATACCATCATGCTGTGGTTTCAACATATGATTTTATGGGGAACATAAACATTCAGTCTATGGCAGACATCAGTAAACTGAATTTCAGATAAACAATGTATTAATTTTTACTGTATTTTCCAAGTATCGCATGAGACACACTTAAAGAAGTGAACATATAATTGTTATTTAGCTAAACTTTAAGTTTAACTTATCAACATGTGCTTTTATTTGTCAAATTACTAGTATTCTTATTTTACAGAAGATAAATTATGTATCTTGCCTAAGATTACAATAAAGAAAGTGAAAGTGTTAGTTGCTCAGTCATGTCCAGCTCTGTGCAATTCCATGGACGGTAGCGCACCAGGCTCCTTCACCCATGGCATTTTCCAGGTAAGAATATTGGCGTGGGTTGCCATGTCCTTCTCCAGGGGATTTTCCTGACCCAGGGAGTGAACCAGGGTCTCCTGTATTGTGGGCATGCTCTTTACTGTCTGAACCACCAGGGAAGCCCAGATTACAGAATTACAGAGTTAATAAATTACAGCTGACATTTCAATCCAGAAATCTGATTTACCATCTATACACATTTCCACCTTAGTTTAGAGTTTCTTATTTAATAATGTATGGTAGTTATACCAATGAATTCCATAGCAAATAATCTTTGAATGAATAGTTAAATGTGTATATATATATATATGTATATATATACATATATGTATATCTTATTGTTGGTTCTAAATCCAATTTCTGTTGCTTTGGGGGGTTCTAAATCCAATTTCTGTTGCTTTTGGAGGTTCTAAATCCAATTTCTGTTGCTTTACATTATTTTAAAGAAAAGTCTCATGTATAAGTTTCTAATCATAGCTTTATTTCCTAATGCTGGATTTCTAGTGTCAGTGTTACTATCTTAAAATATAACAGTGTTTTAAGGACTTGTGATAGGCATTGATAATTTCTTTTTTCTAATTAGTGGTGGCAAGTTACACTTTTACACTTTCATGCCCTCCAGAGAAAGACTACAATGGTTAAACTTGCATTTACTCATTGCCGTGGAGGAGACGTATACCATGGAGCACCATGGATCTATTAAAAGAGTATCATGCAGAGTCCATCAGAGAATTCGGGCTTTGATTGGTTGATTTCATGGAGAATCTAAGAAAGTAGAAGTTTGTTCTGGAATGGATACTGTTGGAACTTGGGGCAGCCAAAATGAGTGAGTTTTACAACTTTATTTTCATTCTACTTTCCCCCATATAGAGATGTAATGAAATCTCAATCATAGAATTGACCCACTTTCTTTTTTTTTAATTTTTAAAATATAAATTTGTTTATTTTAATTGGAAGTTGATTACTTTACAATATTGTATTGGCTTTGCCATACATCAACATGAATCTGCCACAGGTATACATGTGTTCCCCATCCTGAACTCCTCTCCCTCCTCCCTCCCTGTGCCATCCCTCTGGGTCGTCTCAGTGCACCAGCCCCAAGCATTCAGTATCGTGCATCCCCACTTTCTAATAGCATCCTCTCTAGAGCTAACTTCTGCTCTCCTTGAGGAGTAAAGCCTGATAAGTCTCATTAAATCTTATCTTAGCTTCTTGGACTCTTGACCTTTCCTAGGTTAGTGGCAGATCCCCATAATACAAACCAAGACTGAGTTGATTCAAGCTTAGATCTCATTGTGAGGTTTGATATGATTCCACCTTCTTTGCAAGACTGCCAATGCAACACTCAGCTCTCTCAGCCTTTGGGCACGCCACACTCACCAAAGGACTGAAGAGGCAAATCACTGCTAAGATTCTGGATCAGCTCATTTCCCTCATGCTGTAACTTTGGCATGTGTCTTTCCTGGCTTTGTGTTTCCAATGACGTCAACAAAAATTAGTGGTGGCAAGTTACACTTTTACACTTTCATGCCCTCCAGAGAAAGACTACAATGGTTAAACTTGCATTTACTCATTGCCGTGGAGGAGACGTATACCATGGAGCACCATGGATCTATTAAAAGAGTATCATGCAGAGTCCATCAGAGAATTCGGGCTTTGATTGGTTGATTTCATGGAGAATCTAAGAAAGTAGAAGTTTGTTCTGGAATGGATACTGTTGGAACTTGGGGCAGCCAAAATGAGTGAGTTTTACAACTTTATTTTCATTCTACTTTCCCCCATATAGAGATGTAATGAAATCTCAATCATAGAATTGACCCACTTTCTTTTTTTTTAATTTTTAAAATATAAATTTGTTTATTTTAATTGGAAGTTGATTACTTTACAATATTGTATTGGCTTTGCCATACATCAACATGAATCTGCCACAGGTATACATGTGTTCCCCATCCTGAACTCCTCTCCCTCCTCCCTCCCTGTGCCATCCCTCTGGGTCGTCTCAGTGCACCAGCCCCAAGCATTCAGTATCGTGCATCCCCACTTTCTAATAGCATCCTCTCTAGAGCTAACTTCTGCTCTCCTTGAGGAGTAAAGCCTGATAAGTCTCATTAAATCTTATCTTAGCTTCTTGGACTCTTGACCTTTCCTAGGTTAGTGGCAGATCCCCATAATACAAACCAAGACTGAGTTGATTCAAGCTTAGATCTCATTGTGAGGTTTGATATGATTCCACCTTCTTTGCAAGACTGCCAATGCAACACTCAGCTCTCTCAGCCTTTGGGCACGCCACACTCACCAAAGGACTGAAGAGGCAAATCACTGCTAAGATTCTGGATCAGCTCATTTCCCTCATGCTGTAATTTTGGCATGTGTCTTTCCTGGCTTTGTGTTTCCAATGACGTCAACAAATTAAAAACAAAAATCTATATCCATCTCCTCTAATGTTCACAAAGTTTAATGTAATAAAGCAAGAGTACGTTCCTGGAAATGGAAGTCAAAGTCTGGTACTTAATAGAGAATGTTTCATTTGTATATAAATGTATTCATAACAAATTAACCTAGAACAATTATGACTAGGTTTAGGGCATTTCGAAAGTCTGACTATAAGAAACTATAATCTCATGTTATTCACCGTATAATGGGGATGAATAATGTATTTCAAGGGAAGAAGATTTTCGATGGTCTTCTCTAATGTGATTCTTGTGCAAATGTCCTTATTCTGCACTGTCTCTTCATTTCTAAGCAGGGACTTCAGAGGTGAGTAGGTGCTGGAGATTAGGATGGCTGGGATTGTTGGGGGGGGGCTTCCCCTTGGGGGCGCTAGTGACAAAGAACCCTCCTGCCAATGCAGTAGACATAAGTGACCCGGATTTATTCCTGGGTTGGGAAGATCCCCTGGAGGAGGGCACAGCAACCCACTCCAGTATCCTTGCCTGGAGAATCCCCATGGACAGAAGAGCCTGGCCGGCTCCAGTCCACAGGGTCACAGAGGGTAGGACATACTGAAGTGACTTAGCACACATGCATGCATGGGAATGAGAAGACTGAGTATTTGATATAATAGAATTATTAAAACAAGGCACACACGACCAGCAAGAGTTCAGTGTCATTTCAAAATGCATGCTTCTCTGGCCTTTTGGTGTTTCCTTGACAGAAGAGGCAGGCTGTGTGAGCTATTTGAAGATCTCCTCCGCAGTATAGGTAAGTAAAAACTTCACAGAGAGGGGAGCAGCACATCCTGCCAGGTGACACCACAGATACTGCAGATAGCTAGCCCAGCAGAACATTTAAACTGATGGACACTGGGTATGGCAAACTGTTCCCTGCCATGTGAGTAGAACCATCCAATCAGTTGAAGGACTGAATTGCATAAAAACTGATCTCCCCTGAGGAACAAGGAATTCTGCCAACAAATAAGATATCTGCTCTTCCCTGAATCACCATCCTGTCACTACTCCTTGCAGATTTGGGACTCACCAGTTCTTCACAGAATTATGAGCCAATTCATTAAACAACTGAACAAATAAGTGGGTGGATGGATGGATGGATGGATGGATGGATGGGTGGTTGAACAAATAATCTCTTTGTTCCTGTTTCTCTGGAGAACCCTAATACTTTCAGTAGCTTATAATCTCCCAAAATACCAGAGAAACAAGCTCTCTTTTTCAATATCCCTCTCTTTGTTTCTCTCTCTCACATACACATTCCACCCACACAATGCCCTTAGTTCTCTCCTTTTTCAATGCAGGATCCTTTATTTTTCTACTGAAAACCATAACATTACTGCTTCCTTTCGTTTTTCTTACTTAGCTTCCATAACTTTATAATGTTCACTAACAGTTCTTCCTTGTTATTTGTATTTGAGCAATTAAACATTGGTGTTTAACTAGTCTTCTCCCAATTTCCAATGAAGATAGTTCATCTTGTTGTGTGATATATGGCAAGCTCATGTATATCGCATCCCATTTTTAAAATAGATTTCTCTGCCAAATATTATTCATTGCATCATTTCTTCACAATCATGATATATATTTCCAACTGGCCCTTGAAAAATGCGGAAATTGTGCCTTGGGGCATTAGCCTGTGTGTTAAGTGGACTCAAGCAACAGCTTAGACCCACATTGTTTAAGATTCAACTGTACATTCTGTTTTCATACCCTAATCTTCACATTCACTGCAGTCTTAATTCTATAGCTAAACAAACATCACCATTTCCTTTCCTTGTTCATAAGTCATTCACTTTTTATATTATTTTATTTTATTTTATTTTTAAGATCTGTTCTTTGAAGTGTAATTGAAAATAAAACAAACTACATGTAGTTAAAGACAGGGTGCTCAGGGCTGGTGCCCTGGGATGACCCAGAGGGATGGGATGTGGAGGGAGGTGGGAGGGGGGTTCAGAATGGGGAACACATGTACACCCATGGCTAATTCATGTCAGTGTATGGCAAAAACCACTACAACATTGTAATTAGCCTCCAGCTACAATAAATAAATTTTAAAAATACAATTAAATACAATTTTTAAGGACGTAGATGATGATTGTTGTATAATATCAAAAATAGTTACATAACCCACAATCAGACATTTTTATCATTTTTTTAAGAAGATAAAGAGCTATTAACAATTATAAAACCTATAAAGTCTTAGGCTTTCAATTTAGTATGTCTGTGGTCAGCTTTGAGTCAATTAAATATTTAAAGTAGCATTTAAATTAAGAAAAATTTAAATATTTACTTTTCCTTTCTTTTTTCTAAAATAATTCTGCTTACCAAGCTGCCCTTAATGTCAGCATCTTACATAGCCATGGCACAAGTAATAAAACAAAACAGAAATTACTTTGATACAATACTATTAAACTACCGACTTTGTGTTTCATTAACTTTTTCAATACTGACACTATTTATCTTTAAAGAAATTGTTGTGACAAACCACACATACCATAAAATTTAGCTATTTTTAAATGTAGAGTTCAAGATTAGGTATATTTATGTTGTTGTGAAGATTGATTAATCTTCAGATTTTTTTAATCTTGCAAAATAAAAACTCTGTACTCAACAAATAACAAATGCTCCTCCCATGCTTCAGCTAGTCCTGGAACCATCCTCCGCTTTCTATTGACATGAGTTTGAATACTCTAGATACTTCATATAAGTGGAATTATACACTGTTTCACTTTTTGTCACTGAATTGTTTAACTTGGTTTAGTGTTTTTAAAACTCACTCATGCTGGACCATGGTGATGGGTTAACCTTCCCTTTTAATGCTGAATGATATTCTAAGATACTCATATGCTACATTTTCTTTATCAAATCATCTGTCAGTAGACACTTATTTTTTTTTCTGAGCTATTGCAAATAAAACTGCAGGGAAGATGAGTGTACACATATCTCTTTGAGATTCTGTGTCCAATTCTTTTGTATATACAACCAGAATGGGATTGTTGGATAATATAATACCTGTATTTTTATTTTTTTAAGGTATCACCAGTTTCCATAGCTGTTACATGTGGTTTATGAATTATTGTTAACTTGGGTCTCCATGGATCAATGAGGACCTAGAGCTTCCTAGTCTGCCATCTTGCTCATGTCACTCTGGATCAATCATTTCTTGAGCTTATTCTCTAGAGTTTCATAAAGAGAAGCTCATTAGAAGGCAGGAACTTACTTCAAGAACTCTTATCCTCAAGTTTTTATTGAAGACTGAAAACAGTCTTCTCATATTAGACTCTTGGCTTTTATTTGCTGAGAATCATCTAAGTTTTGCTCCACTGTCTTCCATGATTAAATGTTTCTCTAAAGAATTGGAAGCCGCATTAAGTTTTTCTCCATTATAAATAACTTTTTCCTGTCTGCTCTACAAAGTTTGCCCCAACCATATATCATATATATATATATATATATAGGCTTGTATGTGAGATTATTAAGAAATGTCTTAGCGTTAACAGAATGAGTCCATGATGCATAATATGCCTTTTAAATATTTACAGCCAACATTTATTTTTTAATATCAGGGAATGTGTCTTGAACTATGTCTTAGTTTGAATTTCCCCAGGTGTGGGCCTTTAGACAGGATTTTCGAGGCAGATGTTTTATTTTCAAGGTGATCTCAGAGAACAAAGTTCAGGGTGTAAAGAAGGTGAACCTGTGAATTAAGAGAAGATGATAAATGCATGGTATTGAACAAGTTTCCACTGTTGGCAATCGTGGCCCAGTTATAGCAGAATCTCTGAGAAGTATAACAAAGAATGGAGAGGTGAGAAGGCTGATATGTTTATCCACCAGCCAGTACTTTATTGAGTGTGGATTGCTCCTAGAGGTCTTCATTACTGGCACTTTTGGGCTGTCCTGGGGAAAGTCTGACCAAGTTCCAGAGGCAAGCTCTCAGGCTCTGAGGAAAAGAAGCAGAAACATGCAGGTGATTATGCTGGTCTGTGAGCAGCCAAAGCGCTGGCACTTGCCCCTTGCGACTGAAGAATATTTAGAAGTGGGCCAAGGCAATAGGGGAAGTATATCAACCACATCGGCTACAGTTTACTCCTGTTGCCACTCAAGGCGATCATGGTCCGCTGTGAGTCCACTCTGTTACTACACTTCTCACTGATAGCCAGCTTCAATTTCTGCAAATAAACATTCAAAGTAAAATAAGACACAATCCTACTGCTGCAGCTGGACCTCTTGCTGTAGCTTATTTTAATCATTTCTCTCTTCATTCACACAATATCGATTTCCCTCTTATTTTTCAAGTTCCTCTATCCATGTAGTTTGCTTATTCGATTCACACAGTCTTTACTGAAGGATTTGAATCGATGGTTAACTTGATCTGATTGAGATCCTGCTGTTCTAATTTCCATTTTACTGTTTTCACCAGGTACGAAAGCAGCATAAGTTTTCTGGGCTCTTCACAGACTTATCCATGTCCCACTGTAGAGCAGCAACTTTGTCCTCTGATTATCTTCACCAGCATAAAACTCTTTCCTTGCCTAGTGGTCTAACAAGAGTACTAGGTGGCCATTTTATCTTTAGACTCAGTGCACACTTACTCCAGGAAAAGAACTTCCTCTTTTTAATTCTAGCACTAGAACCTCTAACCATACTGAGCCTAGAACTGTGGATAAAATTACACAAATTCCACATACGATTTTTGGGAGTGACAGTGGGAGGGGCAATCCTTTTTTTATGCTCTTGGTTCTGAAATCAAGGAGATTCATGGGAACCCAGACATATGTATTGAAGTTAGGTTCAACATATATACTTCATTCTGAAAAACAGAGGAACAGCCTCCTAGATATCCTCTTCAAAAAGTTGTCCTCATTAACCTTTAATGCTTCTGCATTTTCCACTGTGACAGCAGTTTCCAAGGACAACAAAAGTTCCATTATCATATACTTGTTGTCCATGCCGCCATCGCCAGAAAATGAGCATTATTCCAAGACAATGTTGCTACTGTGAACAGAGTGACTATGAACATAGAGATGCATGTATCTTTTTGAATTATAGTTTTATCCTGGTATATTCCCAGGAGTGGGGTTGCTGAATCATATGGTAAATTGAAAATCAGCTGTATTTCATTAAAACAACCAGGTTGCATTGATTTCATATGTTTAAATATGAACCTCTGTAAGCTCTTTATAAATAAGCTGATGGAGGCAGTGTGGGCTGCAAACCCATGACTGGATTAAGGATCAGTTGTAGCAAGGGTTGAGTGTGACCTTTCCCATGGTAGAAGAGGTCTGATGCAATCAAGTTACATATAGTTTCCTCCTTGAGGTAAGGCCCATATATACAGCTGACAATTTGTACTGATAACATATCGGATGTTCGGTAAATGTAGTATCTGCAGGTGAAGAAAGTCCTGCTGTTGAGTTCACAGACAAAGACAGGTTCACTTCCCCTGTCACTATTCTACATAATGACTGCTCACTGACCTCTCTGTATCAATGATATCTGGTAAACACTGAGATAACAGAGATTTTCACACTTTGTATGACCTTCATAGGCTTAAACACATGTTCCTTCCTTTTTCCTTGGAAAAGACAGATTTTTCTCTGATAGTCTAATTTTTCTTCCCCTAAGATTTTCACTATCAAGCTGAACCATCTACTACGAACTCTGAGTTCCACTGTATTCTCACCTGAGACCATGGTGCCGTCATACTTGGTAGTATAAGCAGGAGTACTGCTCGAGCTCTTCACACTGAGAGATTCCCCTCATGGCTTTCCTTTCAGGCCATCCATGAACCAAGCTCTCACCAACTAAATGCTGGAAGATTTTTCAAGGATTACCAACCTTATGTCACTTAAAGAGGGTAGCGTCTGAAAAAATGTTCAGAACTACAAAAAGGCAAAGTATCACAAATATTTTATTAGATGGGAGGGGGTAGTCCCACCTGATCTGCTTTGTTTTATAAGTCAAGCAAAATCCTCATTGACTCAGAACATCGTGGTCTATTAGCTATATCCAAAGATCTGTGTGTTTGAAACTGCCCTGGATGGTACCCCAACTCTAATTCCCATCTTCTTCTTCCTCATTGTTTCTAAGGATGGGAAGCTTCTGAAGACAACAGTTTTCTTTGATTCTCTGATTAGTCCTTTTCCCTTGTTCTCTGAACCAACTTTGCCCTAAGAGAACTTTTGCATCCATGCCTGTACAGACAAGCCCTCTCTTTGTTACTTGCAAGGAATACAGATTTTTACTTATGGAATGAAACTGCTCTAAGTAAACCTGAGCAGTTTTATAGATACTTAAATTCTCTGAATCTGATACCTCTGGGCCATGCCCCGGCTCTACACTTTGGGTTCATGTGGTTCTATTGTCTTTCCTCCTTGTAGATATCACCTTATACCACTGTTTGCCCTCATTCCTAGAACAGTGACTTGGAAGCCCTTCATCTATGCATGTGGATGTTGCTGGTTCTTTATGAGCTCTGTTATGTCAGCATACATCATCCATTCTGGGACACTGCTTCCTTAAAGGTTTGCACAATCCTAAGACATTTTGGAAGTCATTAAATATTTTTACAAGGGAAGCTACCTAAGGAGAAAATTTAGGAAGATTCTGAATATACTTTCTCCCATGGACCCTAGATGTACAACTATGTATGGAAAAATTATCTCAAAAAAAGCTGAAAACTAGCTGAACAGTCCTTTTACAGCAAATGATAAAATAGAAGTATTAGGTCAGGTAGGAGAGGCAAAGAAGTTGTCTTCCCCAAAGCCAGCTCATGGCATAGTGATCACATATGGTGGGATCTGACAAATCCAGAGTTTCTCCTTGAGGAGCAAGGAGTTCATATATCAGGTACCCCAACCCGAAGGACCTATAACAAAGGTATAAGTACCCCAAATGTCTGACTTTGAAAACCAATGGGACTTACGACCAGGAGTCCTAAAGTGCTGCTAGAAACTAAGGTATTGGTCTTAAAGGGGCCACCTGTAAATTTACTAACCACAGGGTTCAGCACAAAACTTAACAGTTTGAAAAGTCCCTACTCCATATGTGAGGAAGATTGATTTGCTAATCTTAAAGCATCTTCCAGAGGAGTAAGGGCTCATTGGGACTCTCCCTAGGGTGACAGATGTACTGGATGGCATTATTTTTGTGCTCCCCTCTACCTAGCTAACTTGGCACATGCAGCCCCTCCTCTCTCTTTCTTCCCCTATAAACACAGTGGAATTGTCCCAGCCCTGCACTTGTCCACTGCCTTAGTGAAGCCAATGGGCATGAAAAACCTCATGAGGGACCCTTCTTGATCGCCTGGTTCTGGTGACTATGGGGGCCTTGCATTTCTAGGAAAGCAACAACTGAAAAAAAATGGTTTTCAGAACGCTGTCATACCCTAGACATTACAGACTTCAGACTGAGACACATCCCCACTCTTTCTATGAAAAAGACCTATCCATTTGTTCTGAAACTTCAGCCTGAGAAATAGGATTCGGTTTCCCACACAGCTGGGGTCTATGATGGTGCTCTCAGGTAAGGTGGGTGCTGGAAGGCAACATTTCATCCCCTCCTTTGGCCTCACTACAGCTTGCCAGTACTTCTCAGAAAGGAACTTATACACTCACCTAAGTTTTTGCAGGAGTCACCCAGGAGACACCTCTAGATCACCTGGAATAGAGGATAGGAAGATTTAAAACTGCAGTCCCACAGAAAACTGTGTATAGTTACATACTTTAAAAGCATCTGCCTGAGGTTCTGTCTTCCAAACAGCCTGAATCTGAGACCCATCATTTTGGAACACTGAGGAGTATGGCCTTAGCTTCAAAAATTGAATGGTAACCAATAAATCAGACTGCTTAGAAAAACACAAAGGTTTGAGAAACAACCAAGAGCCAGGGCAAAGATAAACAATAAGGTTCATCTTCTACAAGGTCACTCCTTCAAGAGTGAACCAGAGATGCAGCTGTTTCACCTAACACATGGAAATAAATACAAAAACAAAGAAAAATGAAGACTAAAAAAAGTTCCACTTGTTGTTGCTGTTTTTCACTCAGTTGTGTGCCACTCTGTGATTTGCGACACTCCAGGATTCTCTGTCATTCACAATCTCCCAGAGTTTTCTGAAACTCCGGACCATTGAGCCCATGATGCCATCCAACCATCTCATCCTCTGTCACCCCCTTCTCCTCCTGCCCTCAATCTTTACCAACAGCAGGGTCTTTTCAGCTGAGTCAGGTTTTCACATTAGGTGGCCAAAATACTGGAGTTTCACCTTCAGCATCTGTCCTTTCAATGGCTATTCAGGGTTGATTCCCTTTAGAATTGATGAGTTTCATCTCCTTGCAGTCCAGGGGCTCTCAAGAGTCTTCTCCAGTACCACATTTTGAATGCATCAGTGTTGTAGAGTTAAGCCTTCTTTATTTTCCACCTCTCACATCTGTATAGGACTACTGGAAAAACCATAGCTTTGACTATACAGAACTTTGTAGGCAAGATAATGTCTCTGTTTTTTAATATGCTGTCTAGGTTGGTCATAGCTTTTCTCCCAAGGAGTAAGTGTCCTTTATTTTCATGACTGCAGTCACTATCTGCCCTGATTTTGGAGCCCCCACTGTTTCCATTGTTTCTCCATCCATTTGTCATGAAGTGATGGGACCAGATGCCACAATCTTAGTTTTTTGAATGTTGAGTTTTAATCCAGATTTTTCACTTTCCTCTTTCACCTTCAAGAAGCTCTTTAATTACTTTTCACTTTCTGCCATAAGGGTGGTGTCATCTGCATATCTGAACCGATTGATTCTCCCGGCAATTTTGATTCCAGCTTGTACTTCTTCCAGCCCAGCATTTCTCATGGTGTACTCTACATATAAGTTAAATAAGGAGGGTGACAATATACAGCCTTGATGTACTTATTTACTGATTCTGAACCAGCCCATTTTTCCATGTCCAGTTCTAGCTGTTGTTTCTTGATCTGCATACAGATTTCTCAGGAGGCATGTAAGATGGTCTGGTATTTCCACCTCTTTAAGAATTTTCCACAGTTTGTTGTGATACACATAGTCAAAGGCTTCAGCCTAGTCAATGAAATGGAAAATGCAATGGCAACCCACTCCAGTACTCTTGCCTGGAAAATCCCATGGATGAACGAGCCTTGTAGGCTGTAGTCCATGGGGTTGCGAAGAGTCGGACACGACTGAGTGACTTCACTTTCACTTTTCACTTTCATGTATTGGAGAAGGAAATAGCAACGCACTCCAGTGTTCTTTCCTGGAGAATCCCAGGGACCGCAGAGCCTGGTGGGCTGCTGTCTATGGGCTTGCACAGAGTTAGACATAACTGAAACAATTTAGTAGCAGTTGCAGTCAGTGAAACAGAAGTAGATGTTACTCTGGAATTGCCTTGCTTTTTCAATGATCCAACAGATAATCCTGGCATTTTGATCTCTGGTTCCTCTGCCTTTTCTAAATCTAGCTTGCACATCTAGAAGTTCTTGGTTCACATGCTATTAAAGCCTCAGTTCAGTTCAGTTCAGTTCAGTCACTCAGTCATGTTCGACTCTTTGCGACCCCATGAAGTGCAGCACGCCAGGCCTCCTTGTCCATCACCAACTCCCGGAGTTCACTCAAACTCACGTCCATCGAGTCGATGATGCCATCCAGCAATCTCATCCTCTGTTGTCACCTTTTCCTCCTACCCCCAATCTCTCCCAGCATCAGAGTCTTTTCCAATGAGCCAACTCTTTGCATGAGGTGGCCAAAGTACAAAGTGGAGTTTCAGCTTCAGCATCATTCCTTCCAAGGAATACCCAGGACTGATCACCTTTAGAAGGGACTGATTGGATCTCCTTGCAGTCCAAGGGACTCTCAAAAGTCTTATCCAACACCACAGTTCAAAAGTATCTAAGGATTTTGAGCACTACTTTGCTAGTATGTGAAATGAGTGCAGTTGTGCAGTAGTATGAGCATTCTTTGGCATTGGCTTTCTTGAGGACTGGAATGAAAACTGACATTTTCCAGTCCTGTGGCCACTTCTGAGTTTTCCAAATTTGCTGGCATATTAAGTGCAGCACTTTCACAGCATCATCTTTTAGGATTTATAAATAGTTCAGTTGAAATTCCATCAACTCCACTAGTTTTGTTCATAGTGATGTTTCTTAAAGCCCACTTGACTTAACACTTTAGGATGTCTGGCTCTAGGTGAGTGATCACACCAGTGTGGTTATCTGGATCATTGAGACCTGTCTTGCTTAGTTGTTCTGGGTATTCTTGCCCCCTCTTCTTAATGTCTTCTGTTTCTGTTAGGTCCATACCATTTCTGTCCTTTCTTGTGGCCATCTTTGCATGAAACCTTCTCTTGGTATTTCTAGGTTTTTTTTTTTTTTTTTAGAGATCTCTAGTGTTTCCCATTCTATTGTGTTCCTCTATATATTTGCAGTGTTCAGTTAAAAAACAATTTCTCCAGAACTGAATAAATGAGGAAGAGTTCTTTATCACTGAACTGAATAGTGACAAAGCAAAAGCTGAAGGAATTTAGCACTGCCAAAATGCCCTTACAAGAACTGTTAAGAGGTCTTCTGTAAGATGAAAAGAAAGGCCACTAAGTAGTAACAAGAAAGCATATAAAAGTAGAAACCTCACTGGCAAAGGCAAATGCATAGTAAAAATAGTAGATTAATCATTGCTAAAGATAGTATGAATGTTAAAAGACAAAAAATAAAAATAAAAAGACAAGTGCAATAAACCCTCTACATATGAACAAGTTCCATTCTGAGGGTGCATTCATAAGTATAATTATTTTCATTCATTCAAAAAAATTAACCTAAGTACCCAAGAAACACATTGGCTACATAACACTTTACTATAATAAATTTATGATACTTTATACACAAATAATACATGGAAAGCAAACAAACACACACACACAAAATAATTTTAACCTTACATTATTGCACCTTGGAAAGTGCAATAGTACAGTATAAGAGTGGGCATACAAGGGCTAGCATCGAGCAAATAGGAAAAGAAAAGTTACTGACTGGAAAAAGGAGAGGAGGTGGGAGATGACAGAACTGAAGAATTGTATGAGATAAATGGCAAGCTCACTCAAACATAATGTCGATGGAACACACATTCGTATCTTTATAACGTGGAGGTTCATATGTAGGAGACACTGTAAATCTACAGTGATACAAAAATTTAAAAAATGTGAAAAGTGTGGGAGGTAGTAGAAACTTTCAGAATTGTAGTAGAATTTTTAGAATACTTCAAAATTTAATTTGCTGTCAACTTGAGACCTACCTACATGTATATGTGTGTATGTGTGTGTGTATCTGTGGAACATGAGGCTCACATATAAGAGCATATATATATATATGTATGATATTATATATATATGATATACATGATATTTTATGTGAGTGTTAAGTTCCACAAAGCAAAACTCTGTAGTAGATGCACAAAGACAATGTTAAATGAATCCCAGCATATCACTGAAAAATCTTAAGAAGAATGAAGCTGCAAGCATCATGGTCCCTGATTTAAAACTATACTACAAAGCTATAGCAATCAAGCAGTATTGTACTGGCATAAAAAAAAATTGATCAAAGAGATATAATTAAGAACATAGAAGTAAATCAAAGCATGTATTGTCAATTACTTTAAGACAAAAGAGTCAAGAATATACAAGGAGAAACGACAATCTTTTTTGTATGATGTTGAAAAAAGTAGACAGCTACATGCAAATAATAAGCCTGAACCTCTATCTACTATGCAACATATACAAAAATGAACTCAAAATAGATTAAATACTTGATTATAAGATCTGAAACCATGGCTAAGATTCTGCAGTCCCAATGTAGGGGGCTCAGGTTCAATCACTGTTCAATAAACTAGATTCCACATAATGCAACTAAAGATTCCACATGCCACTACTAAGACCAGGCACAGCCAAATAAATAAATATTTTAAAAAAAATCTGAAACCATAAACATCTAGAAGGAGGCACAATGGACAGCCTTATTGTGTCATTTTGGGAAACATATTTTGGATCTGACTCCAAATATGCAAAGAGCAAAAATAAACAAGTGAATACGTCAGATTAAAAAGCTTCTGAACAACAAAAGAAACCATCAACAAAAAGAAAAAGCAACCTGAAAAATAAGAAAAACATATTTTTTACTGTCTCACTACAGGGAGGGAAGTGGGAGGGGGGTTCAGGATGGGGACCACGTGTACACCCATGGCAGATTCATGTTGATGTATGGCAAAACCAATACAATATTTTAAAGTAATTAGCCTCCAATTAAAATAAATAAATTTAAATTAAAAAAAGAAAAAAGTATTTGCAAGTCATATCACTGATAAGAGATTAATATCTCAAATGTTGGAAAAAATCCAATTAAAAAATAGGCAGAAGATCAGGACAGGTATTTTTCCAAAGAAGACAAACAGAAACCCAACAGGTGTATGAAATAATGATCAACATCACTGATCATCAGAGAAATGCAAGTCAAAACCACAATGAAATATCACTTCACACATATTAGATTGGTTATTATGAAATAGACAAGAAATACATGTTGTTAAGGATGCAGAGAAAAGGAAACGATTGTCAACTGATGATAGGAATATAAACTGGTGCAACTGCTAAAGCTAAAAGTATGGAGGTTCCACAGACTTTTTTAAAAAGAACTACCATATGAAGTAGTCTTCAAGATGGTGGAGTAGATGGAAGTGTGCTCATCTTTCCCTGTGAGAACTCCAAAATTGCAGCTAATCACTGAACAAACATTGACAGGAGAATGTTGGATCCCACCAAAAACAAGATACTCCACATCTAAGGATAAGGGAGAAGCCCCAACAAGATAGACTAAGGAAACAGATTCTTGGAGGTCACAAACAAAACCTTCTGTGCACCAGGACCCAGGAAAAAGAAGCAGTGACCCCCAAATAGACTGAGTCAGACATGCTTGTGAGTATCCAGGAGTCTCTGGTGGAAGAGTGGGTCAACAGTGGCCTACCGTGAAGGCAAGGGCACTAAATACAACACTCCTGGGAGACGTGGCATGCTAGCATAGGCCCTTTTGAAGGAAGTGGTTATTACTGCAATTGCTCCTACCATAGTTTGGCCTCATACCAAACTACAACGAGGGAACACAGACTTGCCCATCAACAGAAGAATTGGATTAAATATTTATTGAGCTTTTTCCCACCCATCAAAGCAAGACCCAGATTCCCCCACAGCCAGTCCCTCCCATCAGGAATTTTCAACAAACCTTTTATTCTCACCCATCAAGGGCAGATAGAATGAAAACCACAATTACATAAAGCTAACAAAATCATGCAGATGGTAACTGCAGCCATGAAATTAAAAGACGCATACTCCTTGGAAAAAAATTTATGACCAACCTTGATAGCATATTGAAAAGCAGAGACATTATTTTGCCAACAAAGGTCCATCTAGTCAAGGCTATCATTTTTCCAGTGGTCATGTATGGATGTGAGAGTTGGACTGTGAAGAAAGCTGAGCACTGAAGAATTGATGCTTTTGAACTGTGGTGTTGGAGAAGACTCTTGAGAGTCCTTTGAACTACAAGGAGATCCAACCAGTCCATTCTGAAGGAGACCAGCCCTGGGATTTCTTTGGAGGGAATGATGCTGAAGCTGTAACTCCAGTACTTTGGCCACCTCATGCGAAGAGTTGACTCAGTGGGAAAGACTGATGCTGGGAGGGATTGGGGGCAGGAGGAAAAGGGGACAACAGAGGATGAGATGGCTGGATGGCATCACTGAGTCGATGGGCATGAGTCTGAGTGAACTCTGGGAGTTGGTGATGAACAGGGAGGCCTGGCATGCTGTGATTCATGGGGTTGCAAAGAGTCAGACACGACTGAGTGACTGAATTGAACTGAACAAAACTTATCATATGGATCACAGCCTTGTCTAACTCAGTGAAACTATGAGCCATGCCATGTAGGGTGACCCAAGATGGACAAGACATGGTGGAGAGTTCTGACAAAACATTGTCCACTAGTGAAGTAAATGGCAAACTACCTCAGTATTCTTGCCTTGAGAACCTCATGAACAGTATGAAAAGGCAAGAAGACATGACATTGAAAGATGAACTCCCCACATTGGTAGGTGCCCAATATACTACTGAAGAAGAGTGGAGAAATAGCTCCAAAAAGAATGAAGAGGCTGAGCCACAGTGAAAAGAATATCCAGTTATGGATGTGACTGGTGATGGAAGTAAAGTCTGACACTGTAAAGAACGATATTTTGTAGGAAACTTGAATGTTAGGTCCATGTTATATAAAAAGGAAGTGGTCGAACAGGAGATAACAAGAGTAACATTGACATTTTAAGAATCAGTGAAAGAAAATGGACCTTAAAGGGTGAATTTAATTCAGATGACAATTATATACTACTGTGGGCACGAATCCCTTTGAAGAAATGGAATAATCCTCATAGTGAACAACAGAGTCTGAAATGCAGTATTCGGGTACAATCTCAAAAATGACAGAATCATCTCTGCTCTTTTCCAAGGCCAACCATTCAATATCATACTAATCCAAGTCTATGCCTCACCCACTAAAGCTTAAGAAGCTGAAGTTGAATGGTTTTATGGTGACCTACAAGACTTCTAGAACTAATAGGAGGGGAAAAAAAAAAGATGTTCTTTTCATCATAGGGGCCTGGAATACAAAAGTAGGAAGTCAAGAGATACCTAGAGTAACAGGCAAGTTTGGTCTTGGAGTACAAAATTAAGCAGGGCAAAGGATAACAAAGTTTTGCCAAGAGAATGAACTGGTCATAGCAAGCACCCCCTCCCAACAACAGAAGAAATGACTCTACACATGGACATCTCTAGATGGTCAATACCAAAGTCCAATCGATTATATTTTTTGTAGCCAAAGATGAAGAATTTTATACAGTCAGTAGAAACAAGATCCAGGAGCTGAATATGGCTCAGATCATGAACTCCTTATTGCCAAATTCTGACTTAAATTGAAGAAAGTGGGGAAAAATACTACCATTCAGGTATGACCTAAATCAAATCCCTTACTATTATACAACAAAAGTGACAAATAGATTCAAAGGATTAGATCTGATAGACAAAGGGCCTGAAGAACTATGGGTGGAGGTTAGTGACACTGTACAGGGGGCAAAGATCAAAACCATCCCCAAGAAAAAAAAATCCAAAAAGGCAAAATTGTTGCCAGGGAGGCCTTACAAATAACTTAGAAAAGAAGAGAAGTGAAAGGAAAAAATAGATTCAAAGGATTAGATCTGATAGACAAGGGCCTGAAGAACTATGGGTGGAGGTTAGTGACACTGTACAGGGGGCAAAGATCAAAACCATCCCCAAGAAAAAAAAATCCAAAAAGGCAAAATTGTTGCCAGGGAGGCCTTACAAATAACTTAGAAAAGAAGAGAAGTGAAAGGAAAAGGAGAAAAAGAAAGTTATATCCATCTGAATGCAGAGTTCCAAAGAATAGCAAGGAGAGATAAGAAAGACTTCCTAAGTAATCAATTCTAGGAAATTGAGAAAAATGATAGAATGGGAAAAAGTGGAGATCTCTTGAAGAAAAATAGAGAAACCAAGGAAATATTTCATTCAAAGATGGACACAATAAAAGACAGAAGTGGTATGGACCTAACAGAAGCAGAACATCTTAAGAAGAGGTGGCAAGAGTACACAGAAGCACTATACAAAAAAAAAAAATCTTAATGACTCTGATAGCCATGATGGTATGGTCACTCACCTAGAGCCAAACATCCTAAAATGGAAAGTAAAGTGGGCCTTAGGAAGCATCACTATGAGCAAAGCTAGTGAAGTTGATGGAATTTCAGATGAGTTAGTTTAAATTCTAAAAGATGATGCTCTTAAAGCATGGCTAGCAATATGCCAGCCAATTTGGGAAACTCAGCAGCATGTACAGGGCTTGGAAATATCAGTTTTCTTTCCAATCCCAAAGAAAAGCAGTTCCAAAAAATGTTTAGAATCACACTCATTTTACATTTAGCAAAGCAATGCTCAAAATTCTCTAAGTTAGGCCTCAACAGTTTGTGAATTGAGGTCTTCCAGATGTTCAAGTTGGACTAACAGAAGGCAGAGAAGCAAGAGATCAAATTGCCGACATCTGCTGGATCATTGAAAAAGCAAGATAATTCCAGAAAAAAATGTATACTTCTGCTTCATTGACTATGCTAAATCCTTTGATTATGTGGCTCACAAGAAACTGAAAAATTCCTAAAGAGATGGGAATACCAGACCACCTGACCTGCTTCATGAGAAATCTGTATGCAGGTCAAGAAGCAACAGTTAGAATCAGACATGGAACTGACTGGGTTACAACTTGGGAAAGAAACACATCAAGGCTGTATATTGTCACCCTGCTTATTTAACTTATATGCAGAGTACATCATGTAAAATGTGAAGTAGAGAAAAGCACTACTATTCAGGTATGACCTAAATCAAATCCCTTACTATTACACAGTGGAAGTGACAAATAGATTCAAGGGGTTAGATCTGATAGAGGGCCTGAAGAACTATGGGTGGAGGTTCGTGACATTGTACTGGTGGCGAAGATCAAAACCATCCCCAAGGAAAAGAAATGCAAGCAATATGCCAGCAATATGCCAGGCTGGACGAAGCACAAGCTGGACTCAAAATTTCTAGGAGAAATAGCGATAACCTCAGATATGTAGATGACACTAGCATTATGGCAAGATGTGAAGAGGAACTAAAAAGCCTCTTGATGAAAGTGAAAGAGGAGAGTGGAAAAGCTGGCTTAAAACTCGATATTCAAAAAACTATGACCATGGTATACAGTTTCATCACTTAATGGCAAATAGATGGGAAGATAATGGAAACAGTAACATTTTATTTTCTCAGGCTCCAAAATCACTGCAGATGGTGACTGCAGCCATGAAATTAAAAGATGCTTGCTTCTTTGAATAAAAGCTATGACAAATCCTATGGCTTGGGGATGTCTGAAATGATGAAGAACGGCAAGAAGTACAAACCTACACTTACAAAATAAATAAAGGTGATATACAGCATGATGACTATAGTCAAAACTGTATTTAAAATTTGAGAGTTGCTAAGAGATTAAATCTTAAAATTTCTCACCACAGGAAAAAGGTTAAAACTTTTTTTGGTATATTCTGTAGTAAAGAGTAGTAACTAGATTTAAAAGGGAAATAATTTTGCATTGTATACAAAGTTTGAATTATTACCTGAAATTAATATAAGATAAATGTCAATTTTATCCCAATTAAAGAAAAGAAGTACAAACCTACACTTACAAAATAAATAAAGGTGATATACAGCATGATGACTATAGTCAAAACTGTATTTAAAATTTGAGAGTTGCTAAGAGATTAAATCTTAAAATTTCTCACCACAGGAAAAAGGTTAAAACTTTTTTTGGTATATTCTGTAGTAAAGAGTAGTAACTAGATTTAAAAGGGAAATAATTTTGCATTGTATACAAAGTTTGAATTATTACCTGAAATTAATATAAGATAAATGTCAATTTTATCCCAATTAAAGAAAAAAAAATATCTAGAAATAAACTTCTATTTGAAGGGGATGGAGAGGCAAAGGGAGAGTTTAGATTTATTAAAACCTGGAAATTTAGATCCTACTGATTTGAGAACTGGGCACCCTATCAAGGGTGGTATTCAGTGGTATTTCAAGGGTGGTATTTCAAGTCTGGAATTCAGACTTGAAAAGGTGCCCTAAAGAGATCTCCCAGATCTCTGAGATGGCTTCTCTGCCCTTACCTGTTGTGGTTCCTCTAGAGCCTGGAGGAAGAGAGGAGCTCGCAGAGCTTAGTACCAGGCCTCCAGTAAATGAGCATTCTGTGGTAGCTCTGGCACCTGAGGAGTTCACAGGACAGTTTCTGGCTCCAGACTGTCAGGAAATATGTGCTGGTCAGTCAGTGCACATACCTTTAAAGGACAGAATGAGACTGATTCTGTTACCATAAAAATACAATCTAAATACTAGTTGTCTTGATTCCAGTTTGTCATTCATCAGGTCCAACATTTATCATGATGTACTCTGCACATAAGTTAAATAAGCAGGGGGACGATATATAGCCTTGACATAGTCTTTTCCTGATTTGGAACTAGTCTGTTGTTCCATGTTCAGTTCTGTTGCTTCTTGACCTGCATACAGATTTCTCAGGAGGTATGCCAGGGAGTCTGGTATTTCCAACTCTTTAAGAATTTTCCAGTTTATTGTGATCCACACAGTAAATCATGACATCTGGTCCCATCACTTCATGGCAAATAGATGGGGAAACAGTGGCTGACTTTTTTTTTCTGGGCTCTAAAATCACTGCAGATGGTGATTGCAGCCATGAAATTAAAAGACGCTTACTCCTTGGAAGGAAAGTTATGACCAACCTAGACAGCATATTACTTTGCCAACAAAAGTCCGTCTAGTCAAGGCTATGGTTTTTTCCAGTGGTCATGTATGGATGTGAGAGTTGGACTAAAAAGAAAGCTGAGTGCAGAAGAATTGATGCTTTTGAACTGTGGTGTTGGAGAAGACTTTTGAGAGTCCCTTGAACTGCAAAGAGATCCAACGAGTCCATCCTAAAGGAGATCAGTCCTGGGTGTTCATTGGAAGGACTGATGCTGAAGCTGAAACTCCCATAATTTGGCCACCTGATGTGAATAACTGAGTCATTTGAAAAGACCCTGATGCTGGGAAAGACTGAAGTCATGAGAAGAAGGGAATGACAGAGGATAAGATGGTTGGGTGGCATCACTGACTCAACGGACATGAGTTTGAGTAGGCTCTGGGAGTTGGTGATGGACAGGGAAGCCTGGTGTGCTGCAGTTCACGGGGTGGCAAAGAGTCAGACATGACTGAGTGACTGAACTAAACTGAACTAGTTGTCAGGGCTGTGTTGATTTATTTCAGTAGCAAGCATCTGAACTTAGACTTACCTTTGATTAACTTTATCCATATTAATTTTCTGAGATGCATTCACCTTTTTGAAAAGCCATGTACCATAGTTCAAGTTTATGGTAGCAGTAATACATGTGATTCCTTTAGGGATACAGTATTTATTTTCATTTACTGTCCTAGTGGAGAATACAAGTTCCTGAACTTCCGAATATGAGTTTCCCTGCCATTTTCTGAGTATGTCAAGCCCAGATATTTATTCAAGATCTGGGAATTAGCCACGCAGTAGACTTAAAGATCTATGTGGACCACTGTGACGTGAACTTGGGCCGAAACCCTGCTTATCGCCTCATCACTGTAAGCCCCCACAGTGGTCTTTGAGGTCACAAGGTATGAACTTAGACTCAGTGTATGCAAAGCACTAAGACCACCTGCAGTCACATGGTTTAATTATCAGGATTCAAACTGGAAGCCCCTGCATCAGCGAGACTTCTTTACTCCAGGAAGTTCTTATTCAGAAGGGTAAGACTGCAAATCAGAACATGCCTTCACCGTTAGCTTTATCTGAGCAACAGGCTGCTCAATCTGTCCTCTTCTTTAGGACAATAGATAACAATTCAGAGACGTTTACTCAGTTGTTTTCTTCTCAAGATTCTTTTACAACTCATGCTCATAGTGACCGCCAAACTTTCTGAATCATGAATCTTGACCAATTCCAGTCAGATAGCTGCACTCCAAGAGCCACTTCAAACTACTCAAACACAGATCCTCAAATGATACACACCTACCCTTGATCTTCCCCTTCTGAAAATGGTAATTCTGTCAAGACAGTGTTTGCCTCTACTACTTAAGTAATAAACTTGCCTTTGTTTAATCATTTAGAGACTGTGTGTGTGCGTGTGCATATATACATACAGTCTTTAAATTGTATATCTTTTCTACTTTTGCTGAAAATTTTTATGTAGTCCGTCATCTGTTACCCTCCCTCAGGCCCACCCCGTTTGCCTTGTTGCTTTAGTGATGTCCTAGAAAAGAACAGGAAACATGCTATCTCGTATCATTCTGCTTTTCTGAGCACTTGCAGATTAGGACCATTCGAAAGAAAGAATCAGGACTTCTTGCCTGGCAAATAAGCTTCAATGAACAGAATTCAAATTTAAAACTCTATGGGTGAATGAAGTAGTAATTTATATGTATTAATATTTACTGCTTTATGTATATCTGTATGCCCTTATTTAGTGATAATATAAGCATTATAGCTTTAGTTCTTAAAAATTATTATGACTCAGAGAAAATCAGTTTACCAGCTTTATCTAGTATCAATTTGATGAGTTTGAGTAGGCTCTGGGAGTTGGTGATGGACAGGGAAGCCTGGTGTGCTGCAGTTCACGGGGTGGCAAAGAGTCAGACATGACTGAGTGACTGAACTAAACTGAACTAGTTGTCAGGGCTGTGTTGATTTATTTCAGTAGCAAGCATCTGAACTTAGACTTACCTTTGATTAACTTTATCCATATTAATTTTCTGAGATGCATTCACCTTTTTGAAAAGCCATGTACCATAGTTCAAGTTTATGGTAGCAGTAATACATGTGATTCCTTTAGGGATACAGTATTTATTTTCATTTACTGTCCTAGTGGAGAATACAAGTTCCTGAACTTCCGAATATGAGTTTCCCTGCCATTTTCTGAGTATGTCAAGCCCAGATATTTATTCAAGATCTGGGAATTAGCCACGCAGTAGACTTAAAGATCTATGTGGACCACTGTGACGTGAACTTGGGCCGAAACCCTGCTTATCGCCTCATCACTGTAAGCCCCCACAGTGGTCTTTGAGGTCACAAGGTATGAACTTAGACTCAGTGTATGCAAAGCACTAAGACCACCTGCAGTCACATGGTTTAATTATCAGGATTCAAACTGGAAGCCCCTGCATCAGCGAGACTTCTTTACTCCAGGAAGTTCTTATTCAGAAGGGTAAGACTGCAAATCAGAACATGCCTTCACCGTTAGCTTTATCTGAGCAACAGGCTGCTCAATCTGTCCTCTTCTTTAGGACAATAGATAACAATTCAGAGACGTTTACTCAGTTGTTTTCTTCTCAAGATTCTTTTACAACTCATGCTCATAGTGACCGCCAAACTTTCTGAATCATGAATCTTGACCAATTCCAGTCAGATAGCTGCACTCCAAGAGCCACTTCAAACTACTCAAACACAGATCCTCAAATGATACACACCTACCCTTGATCTTCCCCTTCTGAAAATGGTAATTCTGTCAAGACAGTGTTTGCCTCTACTACTTAAGTAATAAACTTGCCTTTGTTTAATCATTTAGAGACTGTGTGTGTGGTGTGCATATATACATACAGTCTTTAAATTGTATATCTTTTCTACTTTTGCTGAAAATTTTTATGTAGTCCGTCATCTGTTACCCTCCCTCAGGCCCACCCCGTTTGCCTTGTTGCTTTAGTGATGTCCTAGAAAAGAACAGGAAACATGCTATCTCGTATCATTCTGCTTTTCTGAGCACTTGCAGATTAGGACCATTCGAAAGAAAGAATCAGGACTTCTTGCCTGGCAAATAAGCTTCAATGAACAGAATTCAAATTTAAAACTCTATGGGTGAATGAAGTAGTAATTTATATGTATTAATATTTACTGCTTTATGTATATCTGTATGCCCTTATTTAGTGATAATATAAGCATTATAGCTTTAGTTCTTAAAAATTATTATGACTCAGAGAAAATCAGTTTACCAGCTTTATCTAGTATCAATTTGAACAAAGTTTTTAAGTCCATATCCAACTGTTTCCAAATGTAAACCTGTTTTATTTCTTCTTCATTTTACTTCTTTAATTGCATGATAGAATAATACATGAAAGTCCTTGAAGTCTTACTGACAAAGAAAAGCCCAAGGTAGTTTGTGCTTCAGAGAAGGACATTCTCCTGCTCAAAAAAGCTCTACATCAGGTCAAATTCACTAACATGTGTGATCCAGATAACAGGATAATTATTTACTATCAAAATTTATTTCAGACTTATATTTGATTCTGAAATCCAAAGAATTCCGCATCTTTAAATCATGAAGTGTATGCATGTGTGTGTGCTCAGTCTCAGCTGCATCCAGCTCTTTGAGATCCCATAAACTGTAGCCTACCAGCCTCCTCTGTCCATGGGGTTTTCCCAGAAAGAATACTGGAAATGGGTTGCCATTTTTTCCTCCAGGGGAAATTCCTGACCCAGGGACTGAATTCCCATCTCCTGCATCTCCTGCATTGGCAAGACTCTTCATCACTCAGCCATCTGGGATGCTCTCAAATCATAAAGTACAGTAGACTAATTACAAAAAAAAAAGGTTGAAAATTATTTAAATTAAATCATAACTTAGTTCAACATTTAGTTAATACAATTTCTTTTCTATTTCTTATTATGCAACTGCTGCTGCTGCTGCTGCTAAGTTGCTTCAGTCGTGTCCGACTCTGTGCGACCCCATAGACGGCAGCCCACTAGGCTCCTCTGTCCCTTAGATTCTCCAGGCAAGAATACTGGAGTGGGTTGTCATTTCCTTCTCCAATGCATGAAAGTGAAAAGTGAAAGTGAAGTCGCTCAGTCGTGCCCGACTCTTAGTGACCCCACAGACTGCAGCCTACCAGGCTCCTCCGTCCATGGGATTTTCCAGGTATTAGACAACTACAGAAGTAGAAATACCAGCAAGGTGCCCATGAATATAATAGGGAGATAACTTAGTTAAGAAGTGCTGTTGGGTGTGAAATCTACATATCATTGTTAAATATCAACATTGTGTATGTCTTGAATTTCCTTGTACTTCAAAAAATAGGCTTTAGCTCTTTATTAAGGAGGATATGGTTTGACACGCATCTATATACATATAATCATATTCTGAACTAAAATTAGCTATTTCAGCTCATATTTTCAGGGTGTTACTTTTTGCTTTACTCTAGTACTTATGCAGTCACTCAGCACAATAGTTGCTTTTCTTTTCTTCCTCTTTCTTTTGCTTATAAGATGTTAAACTCAATAGCTATCATCAGTCATGTTTTTGCCATCAGTACTTTTCCATCCCTAATCTTCCAAATGCTATCAGAGTCCATCAGAGCTGAGGTATAAATTAAATTAAAGAACATTTTCCTCATTCAGTATCCATGATCTATTAATTCCTGTCCTCTCTAATCTCTTTACTTCATTTGAAGGATTACAGAGAGTCAATTTAAGCATGACATTGCTTTTCAGTTATTGGATTGAAAATCAGTCTTACATTAAGGAGGCTCTTTCATTTGTGGAAAGGTGAAATTACAACTAACTGACAATTCAGAATCAGCTACTTGTGACATCATTGAATTAGCAAAGGAGTAGGTTGAAAAGAAACAGACAATATTCATTAGATTGTTTGGATAAGTATATGTAGGGAATGGCAAGATAGATGGATAAATAAAAAGAGATAATTAGACCCACATAGGAAAAACAGATGAAAGCTAAGACAGAAACAGAGAAATAAAATGACTGCCTTTTCCCTTTCTAGGCAGTTGTTGAGCTTGCTTGTTTGATACCTCCTCAGTATTCACGCTTTCTCCTCAATTTCTCCAAATCTCTACCAACTCCCTCTTACTCCTGCATACATCAATTTTTAATTGAAACACTGTCCCCCGCATCTTTCTCAAGTGGAGTAATTAGGTTAATCTCAGCTTTTCTTCCCCCAGAGATGCTGCTGTTTGCTCTTCCCCAGGTCTGGTGAGGGGGCTTCTGTGAGGTCCATACCCAGCACCTTATGTAGAACAGGGATACACAAAGGCCAGCACTGAAGGATGGATCAAATTTTGGAGAAAACAACTTGCATAAATTAAGATGATATTTGTCTTGCTTAAATGATATTTCTGGGGAATTAGAGTCAATCTCTTTGAGAAAGGATTTTAATAAGTTAAATTAATGGACATTGGGAGGAGTGGGGAAAGATACAGTGGAAAACTGGACCAAAAACTCCTGGAGTATCAAGTTGTTTTTAATTGGTAAGACCAAGAAACAAAACCAGGGCTGAAAATGGGAATTGTCGAGACATTAGAAGAGGGTTGGGAAAAGGGTAGAGCTGGAGGGGAAGAGAACAAAGAGTAAAGGAAGACACAGAGGAGGCAAAGAGCTATCATGACCTGGTCAAATCAGATTTTGGAGTTGTTGTTTAGACACTAAGTTGTGTCCAACTCTTTGTGACCCCATGGACTGCCTGCCAGGCTCCTCTGTCTGTGGGATTTCCCAGGCTAAAATACTAGAGTGGGTTGCCATTTCATTCTCCAGGGTATCTTCCTGACCCAGGGATCAAATCAGTCTGCCTGTCTCCCATATTGGCAGGTAGATTCTTTTCCACTGAGACACCAGGGAAACCATGTTTGGTAGTGTATCAGCTTAATTAAGGATGAAGGCTCTCAGGAACTACCTCCTCCAGACCTATTCTGAAAACGTTCCTTCTTGAAGCTGGCAGGCTTAAGCTAGGAGAGCCCGGCAGTTGCATTCTCCTACTCTCATGCTCTGCAAGTGGTACATAAAGTCGGCGGTCACCTGAGGTTCATCCCCAGGTCATTCTCCTGGCAGATAAGAAAGTTTATAAAGGCTGTCTGGAAATACCTAAACTTCTTTTCATAACAATAAGATGTTGAGATTCCTTAAAAAAAAACTGGAAATAGAACTGCCTTATGACCCAGCAATCCCACTGCTGGCCACACACACGGAGGAAACCAGAATTGAACGAGACACATGTAACTCAGTGTTCATCACAGCACTGTTTATAACGAGGATATGGGAGCAACCTAGATGTCCATCAGCAGATGGATGGATAAGAAAGCTGTGGTACATGTACACAATGGAGTATTACTCAGCCATTAAAAAGAATACATTTGAATCAATTCTAATGTGGTGGATGAAACTGGAACCTATTATGCAGAGTGAAGTAAATCAGAAAGAAAAACACCAATACAGTATACTAAAGCATATATATTGAATTTAGAAAGATGGTAACAATAACCCTACATGCAAGACAGCAAAAGAGACACAGGTGTATAGAACAGTCTTTTGGACTCTGTGGAAGAGGAAGAGGGTGGGATGATTTGGGAGAATGGCATTGAAACATGTATTATATCATATATGAAATGAACCACCAGTCTAGGTTTGATGCAGGATACAGGATGCTTGGGGTGGTGAACTGAGAAGACCCAGAGGGATGGTATGGGTGGGGGGAGAGAGGGAAGGGGGTTCAGGATGGGGAACATGTATATACCTATGGTGGATTCATGTCGATGTATGACAAAACCAATACAATATTGTAAAGTATTAATCTCCAATTAAAATAAATACATTTATATTTAAAAAAATAATAAGATATTGGCTCTATAGTCAAGATTCATAACCAATTTGGAACTCTTTAGCTGCCAAGCCCTAAAAAGGTATTATCTTGAAAGCATTTGATAGTGGAATGTCCCAGTCTTCATGACTTATATACGCCAATCTGAAAAGACTGAAAGTAAATTTACAAAGACTGGAAGGTGTAAGCATTTCAAACCTATGAAACTTCTATGGCCAGCGCTCTAAGAAAAGCATGATATTATCCTGTCTGTGTAATGCAAGGAGTCATGAATATTTTATAGACTGGTGTTACTGTATAAATAAATATTTACTGAATTGAACTGAAACAGTGGTAATAAATGTAAGGGAGAAGGCAATATATGCAGAGTTCTAAACTTGGCCCAATGAATTAAAACCTCTCTCATCCCGCAGTGCAGGGCTTCAGCAGAATCAGAAGAAATTGTTAAATATGTTGAATAGAAGACTGAATTCTATCATATATGTTGTTTTCTTACCGAATATCACCAGGTGTTCAGGCAGGAGTTACTACACCAGACCAATTTCACACTACAGATCTCCTAATTCCTACCAACACATTTGTCAGTTAGTCTAGATAAAGGGTATTTCACAAGCAAGTACTGATGTAGGATAAAGAAGTGGGTCACTGAGACTAGTAATGCATAGTGATAGCCAGATGACTCTAGACATAAGAAGGATGGTTTCTCTGATGTGATTTTTGGTGAAACCTGCATTTGATACTGCCTAAAATTGCTCTATGGAGCAGAACTCATGTGCTCTGAGCATCAGATGGCACTTTAAACTCTTCCTGCATCTGCTCTGCAGGATCATTCCTAGTACGTGAAGAAAGGGATGCTTGATGAAAGGAAACATTGTTCTTCATACACAAGAATGCAACAGTGGCGAGGTTAACCCACTGGGGAGATTAAATCAATGAACAGGACTGCATAAGAGAGGCCTACATTTCCAACCAAATCTCACATGGATGGTGTCTTCTTAGTCTTTGGAATTCTTTTTCTCACTGCGTCTTGTGAAGAGGAGGTGGCCTGGGCTTCTGGTTCTTTCTACTGTTTCACAGCTTTTCACATGAATCTAATGTCCAGCAAAATGCTGTTTTTAGGGGCCTTAGAGAATAGTTTGAAGTGCATTTTGAACTCATGTTACCTAAAGCCATTTGAAAGGATTTCTGTGATGCTTAGAGCATTCTGGGTGGAAGGAGTGGTGACTGCTGCCTTTCTGCTGCCTGTGGCATCAGGATACGGAAGAAACAGAATCTGCAAAACTGGGAGGTCTGAGCTTCAGTGATTGTTCAGTGCTCCTTTTCAACTACATGATCTGGACCAGACTGTCCTGTGCCATAGCATCAGTTCACTCACTTGCAAAATGCATTAATTAATGATTAATTAGTTATTTCACTATCACTGCTTAATTTAAGAATAGAAGTAAAACTCTCCTGAACTTTTACTCTCTAGTCAATGAGCAAAGCTGTAATTATCACCATGCCACATTCCCCACATCCCTTTTGTCTCTTTCCTCACTTTCCTTCCTTTGTTACTTCTAATAGAGCTAACTCAATACAGACTGACTCCAAAAAAAAAAAAAAAAAAAGGCATGGACACAGAGAAAACATCATGTTCCTGGTACTGTTGTATAAGCACAAGTATAATATATACAAATTAAATAAGATTATATAATACTCTGAGGAAATCTAATTTCAAAATTTTCTTTTTATTCTCTCAATCAGATTTGTCTCAATATTTTTAGTTTTTTCTTTCTTCATTAAACTTTGCATTTTTAAGAGGCAAGTGCTTTCATGTGAAGATCCTTTATTTCTAGTCAGATTTCCACAACACTCAGCAATATGTTTTTCCTGGTTGTGCATTTTGATATATTCATATATTATTGCATGTTTCTAATTGAGTGACATTTTATCACTAAAAGGTAAAAAAGTTTATCCTAAAGAAATTATAGACTGTTCTCATCAAGAAACATGGCTAAGATAATGGAGTAGGAAAACAGACTCAAAAATACAGCAAAGAGAGCAACGGCCTATGAGAATAACCCAGGGGGTAGCAGAAAAGAATTTCCATAGAGATATAAAGAATGAAACACAGTGAGCCATATAGGACGAATGGAGACCCATGCCCCAGGTAGATAACCCACAAAGGGGAGGGAAATCATAACTGCAGAGTTTCTTTTTGAGGAGAAAGGAATCCAAGTTCCACGTCAGGCTCCCCAGGAAGGGAGTCCTATAACAGCAAGATGAGTGTTCAGAGTCTCAGGCTCTGAAGGCCAGTAGGACATGTATAGTGGAGAGCTGGAGGGCTGGACAAGACTAAGGCCACAGTCTTGAAGGGTGTGCACAGAGTCTCACATGTGCCAAGTCTCACTGCAGACACAGCAGTTTGAAATCAGTTTGAGTCAGACCTACTTTCTGATCTTGGAGGGCATCCAGAGGAGGCAGAAGGTCACTGGGACATTCTCAGTTCAGTTCAGTCGCTCAGTCTTGTCCGACTCTTTGCGACCCCATGGATCGCAGCATGCCAGGCCTCCCTCTCCATCACCAGCTCCCAGAGTTCACTCCGACTCACGTCCATCGAGTTGGTGATGCCATCCAGCCATCTCATCCTCTGTCATCCCCTTCTCCTCCTGCCCTCAGTCCCTCACGCTATAGGGTCATAAATGCTGGTGACAACCATTTCTGGAAGTAGATTATACTATGAGGACACTGGTGCTTGTGAGTGCCATTTTGGAGTTACCCCTCCAGCCTATTAATTCTGGGGCCTTAGCCACCCACCAGCAGCTGAGTAACAACCCTTAAACTACCAAAGAACTAATGGATAGTGCTGATTTAAGACAGAGAGATATGATGGGGGAAAGTTAGGCAGATAGCCTCTGCTCGCTACAGAGAATAATGAACAGATTACTTTTGAGATCTTCTGCCAAGAAATGCACCCTTACCCACTGAGATCTATGTCAGACTCTTTGTCTACTGAACTGGAAAAAGGTAACTCTTTGTGTCTTTAAGCCACTAAGTTTGTGATAATTTTGTAAGAACAGCAGTGGAGAACTAATACAGAATGCAGTGTATCATCAGAAGACACAGAAAATACACAACTATAAGGACTTCATAAAATGGCATTGAAGAATGAGAAAACCTAATACCTCAGGGAAGTATTGCCTTTGTTTGTGGGTGCCAGCCCTAGACTGTCTCTTGAGTAACTGATGAAACATCTCTCTGCTGACACATTTCTTTCTTTTCTTGTCAAAAGAAGCTTATCTTCTCTTTCACAGAACAATTGGAACATACAATAAGAAGAGCATTTGTGTAGTTATAATTGAAATAAATTTCTATCATATTAAGAACACATGAATAGAATTATATGATAATTATGACTTACATTTATGTTCATATATTTATGTTTCTAGTAACCTTATTCTATTATAGAGTATTATATGTAGTATAATATTTATTTTTCATATATTTGACAATTA
>SJYC01060503.1:0-11130 GCA_006408675.1 Madoqua kirkii | reverse complement strand
CAAGGAATAACAAAGGAAAATGGAAATTACTATAAATTTGAAATACTGAAATATATTCAAATTCAATATTTTTATGTTCATTTTACATTCTAAAGATCTCATACTGATTTTACTACATTTTTTTAGACATTTGGGTTCTTATCTTTAAAAGAAAAATATTACTGTAAATAATATTGCAAAATATCCCATATAGGCAAATCTTTGTCATTGACAAGATGCTTAAATGGAAATGATTTTCAAAAGAGGAATTGCTGAGTCAGAGAAAATATAATATTTAAAAATGTTTATAGTAAACTTCAAGATCCTTTGCCAGAAATATTTGTACATGTCCATACACTTGTAAATTCAACACTCAGTTCAGTTGCTCAGTAGTGTCCAAGGTTTTGTGACCCCATGGACTGCAGCACGCCAGGCCTCCCTGTTGATCACCAACTCCCTATTGATTACCCAAACTCATGTGGATTGAATCAGGGATGCCATTAAACCATCTCATCCTCTGCCGTCCCCTTCTCCCCGTGCCCTCTATCTTTTCCAGCATCAGGGGCTTTTCAAATGAGTCAGTACTTCACATCAAGTGGCCGAAGTATTGGAGTTTCAGCTTCAACATCAGTCCTTTCAATAAACAGTCAGGACTAATCTCCATTAGGATGGACTGGTTGGATCTACTTGTAGTTCAAGAGACTCTTAAAAGTCTTATCCAACACCACAGTTCAAAAGCATCACATCTTCAGCAGTCAGCTTTCTTTATAATCCAACTCTCACATCTATGCATGACTACTGGAAAAACAATAGCTTTGACTAGATGGACCTTTGTTGGTAAAGCAATGTCTCTGCTTTTTAATATGCTGTCTATGTTGGTCATAACTTTCCTTCCAAGGAGTAAGTATCTTTTAATTTCATGGCTGCAGTCATCATCTGCTGCGATTTTGGAGCACCAAAAATAAAGTCAGTCACTGTTTCCACTGTTTCCCCATCTATCTTCTATGAAGTGATGGGGCCAGATTACATGATCTTAGTTTTCTGAATGCTGAGCTTTAAGCCAACTTTTTCACTCTCCTCTTTCACCCTCATCAAGAGGCTCGTCATGTATTCAGCATATAAATGAAATGTGACATTAAACAGCCTTAAAGTAGTCCATTTCCTAACTGGAACCAGGTCATTGTTCCATATCCAGTTCTAACTGTTGCTTCCCGACCTGCATACAGATTTCTCAAGAGGCAGGTCAGGAGGTCTGGTATTCACATCTCTTTCAGAATTTTCCACAGTTTATTGTGATCCACACAGTCAAAGGCTTTGGTATAGTCAATAAAGCAGAAATAGTTGTGTTTTTGTTTTTTTCTGGAAATCTCTTGCCTTTTCAATGATCGAACAGATGTTGGCAATTTGATCTCTGGTTCCTCTGCTTTTTCTTAATCCAGCTTGAACATCTGGAAGTTCATGATTCACGTATTTCTGAAGCCTGGCTTGGAGAATTTTGAGCATTACTTTACTAGCATGTAAGATAGGTGCACTTGTGAGGTATTTTAAGCATTCTTTGGCATTGCCTTTCTTTGGGATTGAAATGAAAATTGATCTTTTCCAGTCCTGTGGCCACTACTGAGTTTTCCAAATTTGCTGGCATATTGAGTACAGCACTTTCACAGCATCATCTTTTAGGATTTATATAGCTCAGCTGGAATTCCATCACATCCAATAGCTTTGTTCATAGTGATGTTTCCTAAGGCCCACTTAACTTCTCATTTGAGGATGTCTGGCCCTAAGTAAGTGATCACACCATCGTGATTATCTAGTTCCTGGAGATCTTTTTTGTATAGTTTTTCTTTGTATTCTTGCCACCTCTTCTTAATATCTTCTGCTTCTGTTAGGTCCATACCATTTTTGTTCTTTATGTGCCCATCTTTGCATGAAAAAATCCGTTGTTAAAGAACTTGTATGTTGTTGTCATTCTTACTATCAGAAAAAAAGCAGTATCTTTAGGAATATGATATATACATATATACATACATATGTGTATATATGTATATATATCAGTTCAGTTCAGTTGCTCACTCATGTCCAACTCTTTGGGATCTCATGGACTGCAGCACACCAGCCTTCCTTGTCCATCAACTTTCAGAGCTTACTGAAACTCATGTCCATTGAGTCAGTGATGCCATGCAACAATCTCATCCTCTGTTGTTCTCTTCTCCTCCCGCCCTCAATCTTTCCCAGCATCAGGATCTTTTCCATTGAGCAAGTTCTTCACATCAGGTGGCCAGATATTGGCATTTCAGCATCAGCATCAGTCCTTCCAATGTATTTTCAGAACTAATTGCCTTCAAGATGGACTGGTTGGAACTTCTTGCATTCCAAGGGACTCTCAAAGTCTTCTCCAGTGCTACAATTAAAAAGCATTGATTCTTTGATGCTCAGCTTCCTTTATAGTCCAACTCTCACATCCATATGTGACTACTGGAAAAACAATAGCTTTCACTAGACGGACCTTTGTTAGAAAAGTAATGTCTCTACATTTTTTAAAATATAAATATAAATTTATTTATTTTAATTGGAGGCTAGATGGGAATACTAGACCACCTGACCTGCTTCTTGAGAAATCTATATGCAGGTCAGGAAGCAACAGTTAGAACTGAACATGGAACAACAGACTGGTTCCAAATAGGAAAAGGAGTGTGTCGAGGCTATATATTGTCACCCGGCATATTTAACTTATATGCAGAGTACATCATGAGAAACGCTGGACTAGAAGAAACACAAGCTGGAATCAAGATTGCCGAGAGAGATATCAATAACCTCATATGCAGCTGACACCACCCTTATGGCAGAAAGTGAAGAGGAACTAAAAAGCCTCTTGATGAAAGTAAAAGAGGAGAGTGAAAAAGTTGGCTTAAAGCTCAACATTCAGAAAATGAAGATCGTGGCATGAAGTTCCATCCCTTCATGGGAAATACATGAATTACTTTGCTAACTAAGATTCATCTAGTCAAGGCTATGGTTTTTCCAGTAGTCATGTATGGATGTGAGAGTTGGACTGTGAAGAAGGCTGAGCACTGAAGAATTGATGCTTTTGAACTGTGGTGTTGGAGAAGACTCTTGAGAGTCCCTTGGACTGCAAGGAGATCCAACCAGTCCATTCTGAAGGAGATCAACCCTGGGATTGCTTTGGAAGGAACGATGCTAAAGCTGAAACTCCAGTACTTTGGCCACCTCATGCGAAGAGTTGACTCATTGGAAAAGACTGTGATGCTGGGAGGGAGGGATTGGGGGCAGGAGGAGAAGGGAACAACAAAGGATGAAATGGCTGGATGGCATCACTGACTCGATGGACATGAATCTGAGTGAACTCCAGAAGTTGGTGATGGACAAGGAGTCCTGGCGTGCTGCAATTCATGGGGTCGCAAAGAGTAGGACACAACTGAGTGACTGAACTGAAATAGGGTAAAATGAGGTTATAAATATAAATGTGCATATATCTACAAAGACATAAGCATATCATTATTTGGACTTCCCTGGTAGCTCAGCTGACAAAGAATCCACCTGCAATGGTTTAATTCCTGGGTCAGGAATTTCCCCTGGAGAAGGGATAAGCTACTCAGGATAGTATTCTTGGACTTCCCCAGTGGCTCTGATGATAAAGGATACCTGAGTTTGATCCCTGGCTTGGGGAGATCCCCTGAGGGCATGGAAACCCACTCCAGTGTTCTTGCCTGGAGAATCCCCATGGACAGAGGAGCCTTGCAGGCTACAGTCTACGGGATTGCAAAGAGTTGGACATGACAGAGCAGCTAAGCACAGCACAGCATATCATTATTTATTTCTTAAGCCCCACTTTTAAAAATTCTTATTGTAGAGAATTTATAATCTTATACTAGTTTCAGTTGTATGACATATTCAATATTTTTATAGATTATACTACTTGAAAGTTATTGTAAAATATTGGCTATATTTCCTTGTGCACTACAATATATCTTCTTGCTTACTTGTGTCTTTACATAGTAGTTTATATCATTAAATACCCTACCACTCTCTTGACCTCCCCACTTTCTTCTTACCACTGGTAACCACTGTTTTGATTTCTGCATTTGTGAATCAGTTTCTGTTTTGCTATATTCACTAATTTGTTTTAGTTTTTGTATTTCACCTGTAAGTGTTATTTTAAAGTATTTGTCTTTCTCTGTGTGATTTCAGCAATGATTATTTACTTATACAGTTACACCAGTTTATAAAATATCCATGACTCTTTGCATTACACAGGTTTATTCTGGGCTCTCTAGTCTGTTTCACTGATCTATGTGTCTATTTTTGTGCCAGTGCCATGCTTTTCTGATAACAGTAGCTTTATACTACAACCTGAAGCTAACGAGCAAAATAATTCAGCTTTATTCATTTCTTAAAAGATTACTTTGGCAATTAGGGGTCTTTTGTGGTTCCATAGAAATTTTAGAATATTTATGCTAGTTCTTTGAAAAATTCCATAGGTATTTTAATACAGATTGTATTAAAGCTATAGATTACTTTAATCTAGGTAATATGCACAATTTAAGAATGCTAATTCTCCCAATCCATGAACATGGACTATTTTTTAATGTCTATCATCTTCAGTTTCCTTCATGAATGCTTTATAGTATTAGAGTATATATCTTCCACTTATTTGGTAACATTTATTCATATTATTTTACTCATTTTGATGTATTTTAAATGTGATTGTTTTTTATTTGCCTTTCTGATAGTTCACTAGTGGTGTACAATAATGAGATTAAAAAAAAATTGATCTTGTATCCTTCAGATATCCTCAATGGATTTATTAGTCTTAACACATTGTGGGTGGAAATTGTAAGGTCTTCTCTATATGGTGTCATATCTTCTGCACATAGTGACAGTCCTTCTTCTTCCCTTCCAACTTGGATGACTTGTTTTCCTCTTATCTGTTTTCTATGACTGGGACTTTCAAGTATATGTTAAATAGACATGGTGGGAGCGAGTATCCTTGTCTTGTTCTTGATTTTAGAGAAAATGCTTTTACTTTTTACCATTGAATATAACGTTAGCCGTCATAAATGGCATTTCTTATGTCAAGATATATTTCTTCCATATCCACTTTCAACAAGTTTTTTATTAAGAATAGATGATGCATTTTGCCGAAGCTTTTTCCTATGTCCATTGAGATGATAGCATGATTTTTCTTCTCCTGTTTGTTATTGTGTATCACATTTGATTGTTTTGTGGTTATCAGACCGTCTTTATATCCCTCAAATTCTTCAGTGATAGTTTTTAATGTTTTAATGCTTTCTAGTTCTTTGTTAAAATTATCATTGTAGTAGTCCTCTATTATTTTTCCCAATTCAGCTAGCATTTTAAAAGTAATACTTTGAACTCTTGTCTTGTAAGTTGTTTATTTTTCTTTGTTTCTTTTGCTTTTTAGGGCTTTTATCTTGCTCTTTCAATTTCAATTGAAATAAACTCCTCTGTCTTCTTATATTGGTTAGCTTCTCTGCCTCTGTAAAATTAGGTGAAACAGTTAATTATCCCAGCCTTGGAATGGGGTCCTTTGATGGAGTGGCCCTGCATGTGTGCAGTGACTTTGGTGGGAGAGCTGGATGTGACATGAACACAAGTCCATCTTCTCCTAGAGTGTGCTGAGAGCTGTTACTTGGCTAGGAGATGGGTCTGAAGATGGAGGGCCTAGAGCTAGAGTCAAGAATAAGCCAAGGATTCTCCTCTGCTCAGCGGCCAGTATCAGTCTATCGGGAGTCAAGTCAAGTCACAAGCTGTTGGAGCAGAAGCCCTGACGTTCTGATTGAAACTAGAGTCATTCTCTTTAAGTCTGTGCTCTTCGCTGTCCCAGCACCAGGACCCTCATCCCAGGGGGTAGGGGGAGCATCTGGAAGCAAGAGGAGCTAGTGCAAGTGCTTAGCATGGTCTGACTTTTGGCCTCTTGTCATCCAAGCATAGACAGAGTCCTAAACACTTCAGATGCTGTGCTTGTGGAATCGCCAGTAATGTTTGCCCCCTCCCTGCACAGATGCTGCTCTGGGTCTGTGCTTCATCCCTCAGAGCTGAGCTCTCCTCTTGGCCATGGCAGCCCTTGCCCCAGTGTGCAGCTGCATCTTCAAGCAGTTAGCGCAGGTATTTGGTTCCGACTGGAGTTCTCTCTAGGGATGTTGTAGTAAATAACTGTCACCTTATGCAATTTCAATCTGCCCTTTGGAATAATCAAAAGTGGGTGTCTTGGGAATAAACAAAAGTGGGTGTGCACCTCGCTAGTGAAGTCTAGGTTTCCCACAGTCCTCCTGTTAGTCCTGCTGACCTTCCAACCAACCTAGGGGGCTCCTCTTCCCTCTTTTGGACACCAGGGCTGACTCAATATGTGGCTTGAACCACTCACTCCCAAAGGAGGATTTCTGCCCCTATAATCCACCTCCTCTTCTGAGTCCCATCACAGGCATGAAAAGTCCTAGCCTGATTGTTTTACTTCTCTTTCTATATAATTTCATTTTAATTTTCTTAGTCTTGGATACACAGGAGTCTTTCTGTCAGTCTCCAGTTCATTTTAAGTGAGAACTATTGACATGTAGATGTACTTTTGATGTGTTAATGGGGAGAAATGAATTGCACATCCTCTTCTTCCACAGTTTGGTCTCTTTTAAGCACTTTTAAATAAGATGAGACATTGAATTTACTCAAAGTCTTTTTTTAGTATTAAAATTGATCAGATTTTTTGACAACAATGAATTTTTTATTACTTTTTATTTTTATCTAGAGATAACTAATATAGACATTATACAGTATAATAATATATGAACATATTTTAGTTAGACTTCTTGCTTCAATTATGGGATCTTTAACTTTTTTAAAGCAGGTTACACTGCACAGAAAAATTGAGAAATTGGCACAAAAATTTGCTGCATAGTCTCACATGCATAGTCTTCCCCATTATTAACATTCCCATTAAAGTCATGCATTTTTAATATTGATGAGTGACATTGACACATCATAATTATCCAAAGTTCATAGCTTATACCAAAGTCCATATTCACTACAGTCCATAGTTTATATTATAGTTCATTTTATTATGTTATACAAATGTATAATCACATGTATTCATTCATAAAATCAACTGCCCTAAAATTCACTGTGCGCCATCTATTTATCCGTTCTCTTCTACTCAGGCTCACTATTCTTTTTATTGTCTTCAAAGTTTCGCTTTCTCCAGAAGATGATAGAATTGAGATCAACCAGTATACGGTGGACCCTTGACCAATATATGTCTGAATTGTGCAGGTGCACTAACATGAGGATTTTTTCCCCTAATATATACATATTATTGTGTTTATAATCTCAGGTTAGTTGAATTGGTAGAGGTGGAACCATGAAAAGAGAGGTCTAAATATAAAGTTATAAGTGGTATTTTGGGATTAGTTCTGATAGATAGAGTGCCTGAAGAACTATGGATGGAGGTTCATAACACTGTGTGAAAGGTGATGATCAAAGCCTACTCCTAAAAAAAAAAAATGTAAAAAAGTAAAATGATTGTCTGAGGAGGCCTTACAAATAGCTGAGTAAAGAAGAGAAGTGAAAGGCAAAGGAGAAAAAGAAAGATATACCCATCTGAACATAGAGTTCCAGAAAATAGCAAGGAAAGATAAGAAAGTCTTCCAAGTGAACAATTCAAAGAAATAGAAGAAAACAATAGAATGATAAAGACTAGACATCATTTCAAGAAAATTAGAGATACCAAAGAAGAATTTTATGCAAAGACAAGCACAATAAAGGACAGAAACATTATGGACCCTACAGAAGCAAAAGAGATTAAGAAGAGGTGGCAACAAAACACAGACTAAATATACAAGAAGATCTTACTGACCCAGAAAACCAGGATGGTGTGATCACTCACCTAGAGCCTGACATCCTGGAGTGTGAAGTCAGGTAGTCATTAGTAAGCATCACTACGAACAAAGCTAGTGAATGTAACAGAATTCCAGCTGAGCTATTACAAATTCTAAAAGATGATGCTGTGAAAGTGCTGCACTCAATATGCCAGCAAATTTGGAAAACTCAGCAGTGACCACAAGACTGGAAAAGGTCAGTTTTCATTCCAATCCCAAAGAAAGGCAAAGCAAAACAATGTTCAAACTCCTGAGTAATTGCACTCATTTCACATGGTAGCGAGATGACTCTGACCTTCAAACTATGCTTCAACAGTATGTGGACTGAGAAATTCCAGATGTGCTAGCTGGATTTAGAAAAGGCAAAGAAACCAGAGATCAAATTGCCAACATCCTTGGACCACAGGAAAAGGAAGAAAATTTCAGAAAAACATCTATTTCTGCTTCATTGACTAGGCTAAAGCCTTTGATTGTTTAGGTCACAGCAAACTGATGAAAATTCTTAAAGTGATGGGAAACCAGATCATTTTACCTGCCTCCTGCAAAACCTGTATACAGGTTAAGAAGCAATATTTAGAACCAGATATGAGTAGATCACTGCAGTTGGTGACTGCAGTCATGAACTTAAAAGACACTTGCTCCTTGGGAGAAAAACTATGACTAACCTAGACAGAATATTAAAAAGTAGAGACATTACTTTGCCTACATACTCTGTATAGTCAAAGCTATGGTTTTTGCATTAGTCATGTGTGGATATGAGAGCAGGACAATAAAAAAGGCTGAGTACCAAATAATCTATGCCTTCAACGAACAGTACTGGAGAAGACTCTGCAGAGTCCCTGGAACTGCAAGGAGATCCAAGCAATTTGTCCTAAAGGAGACCAACTCTAATATTCATTGGAAGGACTGATGCTGAAGCTGAAACACCAATACTTTGGCAACCTGATTCAAAAAGTTGACTCAATGGAAAAGATCTTGATGCTTGGAAATATTGAAGGAAGGAGGATAATAGGATGAAGGAGGATGAGATGGTTGGATGGCATCACTGAATCAATGGACACGGGTTTGGGTAAACTCTGGGAGTTGGTGATGGACAGGGAGGCCTGGTGTGCTCCCATTCATGGGGTCGCAAAGAATCGGACACGACTGAGTGACTGAACTGAACCAAATATTCTATTGTCTGGTACATAACAGTTTACATATTAATTCACCAATAGAAGGGCAATTTTGTATAAAAGAAGTAGAAACATCCATGTTCAGGTTCTGTGTGGGCATAAGTTACCCAACTCCTTTGGGTAAGTACCAGGAAACCTGGTGACTAGATCATATGGTACAAGTATGTATAGTTTGGAACTGAACTAAACTGCCTTCCAAAATGACTGTACCATTTTTCATTCTCACCAGAAATGGATGAGAGCTCCTGTTGTGCCTCATTCTCACTAGTATTTGACATTGCCAATGTTTTGAATTTCAGGCATTCTAATATGTGTGTAATGTTATCTCATTCTAACTTGCATTTTCCTGCTGATCTATAAATGTGGATAATTTTTCATGTTCTTATCTTTTTATCTGTATATCTTCTTTGGTTATTTGTCTTTAAGTTCTTTGGCCCTTATTTAGAATTTTTAATCAATAGTCATAATTTTACAACATTATCTAGAGTAATTTTCCCAGAGATCAAGTTTTCTTCATTAAAATAGCTTACAGCAAGGACTTAGATATTGTCTTTCTATGCTGTGGATCAATTTAAAAAGCATTAAAGCCATTTGGCTTTAATCCATCTGTGAAACACTGTAGCTCTCTTATATTTTGTTTTCTGATAACATTCCTTTCCTCTTATAATTAAGTTTGCTATTTCAGGATTCATTTTTAATCATTTTTACTTCCTGAGAAAACTGACCTTTTCAACTAGCTATTGAAATATTTTGGAAATATATTCCCATTTTTAAAGCTGTCAATCCTTATCTTCTAAGACTTTACTGTTTATTTTCATATTGTATTTTGATCTTTTGTACTTTTCTACATTTTTCTCTTCAGCTTACCTTATTTCACTTTAATTTTCAAAGAATTAGTAGAATCATTAAGTTCTTCCAAGAGCAGTAAACATGTTCTGAATTTATTTGGCCCAGAAGGCTCAAATATAGAGGTAGAACAAAAAGTAACATTTGAATAAGATAACCTTCAACATTAAATTTGAAATAACACATTAGGAAATTATCTATAAATTGTTTTATCATCTAGAACAATGTATAGCCCATGAAATCATTAGGTTCCTGTAGATTAGAGGCATTAATTTTATAAAGTTGTCTGCATTATCTATCTCTTTAAATATAATTTGTAAAGTGTATGATCAACATTTTCTAGTCTTAATGATTTGTCATTTTTCAGAGTCCATTTTGTAAAATCTTTAGTATACATTTTCCAAGAAAAATCTCATAAGTATTAATAGCTAAGACAAATACATAGTATTTTCTGGATAATTAAAAATATATATCTGTAATACCTTTCTTTAAGATAATAACAATTTTACTAAAAATGTTATAATATTTGAAATCAAACATAATTGGGTAGGTCCTTCTGTGGGTGGAACATTTTCACAAGATTTTGGAATAACAAAGAAAGTAATGATAATTAGTAAAGCCATGTGGAATAATCTTAGGTGAAGGTGCAGGCATAGCAGAGGGCATGCCTACAGATGAGAAAGATGGCAGGAAACTTGAGGGCACAGGGAGAGGACTGAGGCTTGGGGATGCTATAAATATGCATAGGAATGAGTCTCTGAGTTATAAACTAGGGAGTTAGTAGAAGTTCCATTCAGTACATAAAAGGGTGAAGCCCAAACCTGGTCACTTCACGCTCAAAGCTGAAGAAATTGCAGGCAAGTGTTTTCTTGCCCAGGTAAAAATGGCAAGATGTTTCACATTAAACTGAATAAATTTATTTGGCAGTTTTAGGACAGATCTCAAGGCACTGGAACTTCAAATCAAAGACTACTACTGTCAAAGACAGCAGAAACCAAACACCAGTTAAAGGTGATTAGGAGAAATTTTATTGAGTGTAACTGTTGCAACAGAGGTGAGAACTTAGCATAACCAGAAGTTAACTCTGCCAAAACAAAAGGTAGAAGAGTTTTGAATTGGTGGGTGTGCTTCAGGAAGAGGCATTAAGGGCATTGATTCAGTCATCTGTATTTGCTAACTGGCACCTGTATGGAGGAGAAGCAAACTTCTCACAGTTTATCACAAAA
>SJYC01060497.1:0-15439 GCA_006408675.1 Madoqua kirkii | reverse complement strand
ACTATGATGAGAGTTTTTAATCTTGAATTGATGTTGAATCTTGTCAAACGCTTTTTCTGTGTCTATTTAGACTATAATGTGGTTTGTGGCTTTATTTTAATAATGTGCTATACCACATCAACTGTTTTGTGACTCTTTAACGATCCTTGCTCCCTCTCTCATAATAAATAAAATTGTCCACATCTCTTCTAATGGCTAAAAACAAATCTAAAACAACATATTTTGTTTTTTTTTTCTCTCTGTGTGTATATGTCTATGGGTGTCCCGAGGTGTTACAAATAATATATTTTAAATGCAAAACTCATTTTGATATATTTTGAAGCATAAAGAGTTAGTGTTTAGGTTTATATTGGACAGTATTCTACTGGTTTTAATGCCACACCCCACTGGCATCACATATATCCTTCAAGTTACAGATAAACAAAGGTCAAGATATATTTAGCATATCTTTATCAAGCCAAAGTGAGTATGATTTATTTTAACATCTTTCCTTTAAAAAGAAACTATTGTAAAATACATAGTTTATTTTGAAAATCCAACTTCTTCCAGTACATAGAATTATAATGAAACAGTCAAATTCATCTTATGAAATTAAGAATTTGATTCTATATTTACCCATTTTTAAACAACCAAGGAGAAGAAAATGGCAACCCTCTTCAGTACTTTTGCCTGGAAAATCCCATGGATGGAGGAGCCTGTTGGCTCCAGTCCATGGGGTTATGAACAGTCGGACACGACTGAGCGACTTCACTTTCACTTTTCACTTGCATGCACTGGAACAGAAAATGGCAACCCACTCCAGTGTTCTTGCCTGAAGAATCCTGGGGACTGGGGAGCCTGGTGGGCTCCTGTCTATGGGAGTCCCACAGAGTCAGACACATTTAAAGCAACTTAGCAGCAACAGAGGCAGCAAACAAACAAACTTTTTTCTATTTGTGTTATATATATATATTCTATTTTGATTCACTAAGCATCTATAATGTCAAAAATATATTATAGGCTATAACTTACAAGAGTAGAGATTAAATAAAAGGCAGTAGGTTTTAGATGTTGTAGCTGAGGATCACTTTTCACCCTTATATAAGAGACCCAATCCCAGTAAAGTCCTTGGCACAGAATCTGGCTGACTTGAAAAAGTGTAAGTTGTTTGGCACAAGTTGGGCCAAAAGCTCTTAAGGGTGTTGCAGTAACCCACATATTTGTTTTTCCAACAAGAATTTTGTCATCCTGTTTTAGCTGACTTCTGAAGAATCCCTGAGGAACTTCTGTAGTTTCCCATGGGACCTATATTGCAGCTAACATCAGCATTTGAACATTTGACAGCCTTAGTCTTGACATTTTTTATGGTGAGCATGTACTTATCAATAGACTTAAATATTTTTTTCTTAACATATTTAATGAATACTTTAGCATACCAAAGCTATATGAGAAGTAAAGATATTTATATCATATTATCTCTGTCAATTTTCTCTGTTGTTGCTCACAAAATCACTCTTATTATTGCCATCTTATTTCTCATGGGAGTTCGCTTGGAATATTTTAAAATAAATGCAAACAGCATCTTATTATGTGAGTGCCATAATTGAATACATGTATCAAATTTTCCAAAAGCAGCATTGGATGAAAATATTTTTTATATACTTAATAAAGAGAAAATTAAAAAGTCAAAAAATAGGAAAAGCTAGAGGAAGCAAAATATTGACTCATGTAGGGTTACTTGGGTGGGAGAGGTACTGGAATAAAAGATCAAGCTTTCAGTTCAGTTCACTTCAGTCTTTCAATTGCGTTCAACTTTTTGCAAGCCCATGAACTGTAGCACACCAGGCTTCCCTGTCCACCACCAACTTCCGGGGCTACTCAAAATCATATCAATCAAGTCAATGATGCCATTCAACCATCTCATCCTCTATGATCCCCTTTTCCTCCTGCCTTCAGTCTTTCTCAAATCAGGATCTTTTCCAGTGAGTCAGCCCTTCACATCAGGTGACCAAAATATTGGAGTTTCACCTTCAACATCCGTCCTTCCAATGAACAATCAAGACTAATCTCCTTTAGGATGGACTGGTTGGATCTCCTTGCAGTCCAAGGGGCTCTCAAGAGTCTTCTCCAACACCACAGTACAAAGGCAGCAATTCTTTGGCCTTCAGCTTTCTTTATAGTCCAACTCTCACATCCATACATGACTACTGGAAAAGCCATAGCCTTGACTAGATGGACTTTTGTTGGCAATGTAATTTCTCTGCTTTTTAATATGCTGTCTAGGTTGGTCATAACTTTCCTTCTGAGTAAGTGTCTTTTAATTTTATGGCTGCAGTCACCATCTGCAGTGAATATGGAACTCAAAAAATAACTAAATAAATAAGTAAATAAAGGATGTCACTGTTTCCATTGTTTCCCAGTCTATTTGCAATGAAGTGATGGGACCAGATGCCATGATCTTAATTTTCTGAATGTTGAATTTTAAGCCAACTTTTTCACTCTCCTCTTTCACTTTCATCAAGAGGCTCTAACATTTCTTCACTTTCTGCCATAAGAGTGGTATCATCTGCATATCTGAGGTTACTGATATTTCTCCTGGCAATCTTGATACCAGTTTTTGTTCATCCAGTCCAGAATTTCACATAACGTACTCTGCATATAAGTTAAATAAGCAAGGTGCCACCTTGAAATACTTCTTTCCTGATTTATAACCATTCAGTTTTTCCAGGTCCAGTTCTAACTGTTGCTTCTTGATTGATGTATAGATTTCTCAGGAGACAGCTCAGGTGGTCTGTTATTCCCATGTCATTAAGAATTTTCCAGAGTTTGTTGTGATCCATACAGTCAAATCATTTGGTATAGTCATAAAGCTGGTGTAGATATTTTTCTGGAACTCTTGATTTTTCGATGATCCAATGGATGTTGGCAATTTGATCTCTGTTTCCTCTACCTTTTCTAAATCGAGCTTGAATATGTGGAATTTCACGGTTTGCCTACTGTTGAAATTTGGCTTGGAGAATTTTGAACATTGTTTTACTAGCGTATGAGATGAGTGCAATTGTGTGGTAGTTTAAAAATTGTTTAGCATTGCCTTTCTTTGGGATTGGAATGAAAACTGATCTTTTCCAGTCCTGTGGTGACTGCTGAGTTTTCCACATTTGCTGATATATGTAGTGCAGCACTTTTACAGCATCATCTTTCAGGATTTGAAATAGCTCAACTGGAATTCTATCACTTCCACTAGCTTTGTTTGCAATGATGCTTCCTAAGGCCCACTTGACTTTTCATCCCAGGATGTCTGGTTCTAAGTAAGTAATCACAGCATCATGGTTATCTGGGTCATGAAGATCTTTTTTGTATTGTTCCTCTGTGTATTCTTGCCACCTCTTCTTAATGTCTTCTGCTTCTGTTAAGGCTATAATATTTCTGTCTTTTATTGTGCCCATTTTTGCATGAAATATTCCCTTGGTATCTCTAATTTTCAAGAGATCTCTAATCGTTCCCATTCTATTGAGATTTTCCTCTATTACTTTGCAATGATCACTGAGAAGAGCTTTCTTATCTCTCCTTGCTATTCTTTGGAACTCTGCATTCAAATGGGTATATTTTTCCTTTTCTCCTTTTCCATTAGCTTCTTTTCTTTTCAAAGCTATTTGTATGGCTTTCTTAGACAACCATTTGCCTTTTTGCATTTCTTTTTCTCTGGGGTGCTCTTGACCACTGCCTTCTGTACAATGTCACAAACCTCCATCCATAGTCCTTCAGCCACTCTGTCTATCAGATCTAATCCCTTGAATCTATTTGCCACTTCCACTGTATAATAGTAAGGGATTGGATTTGTGTCCTACCTGAATGGTCTAGTTGTTTTCCCTACTCTCTTCAATTTAAGTCTGAATTTAGCAATAACGAGTTCATGATCTGAGCCACAGTCAACTCCTGGTCTTGTTTTGCTGAATGTATAGAGCTTCTCCATCCGTGGTAACAAGTAATATAATCAATCTGATTTGGGTATTGACCATCTGGTGGTGTGTAGAGTCTTCTTTTGCATTGTTAGAAGATGGTGTTTGCTATGACCAGTGCATTCTTTTAGCAAAACTTTATTAGTCTTCGCCCTGCTTCATTCTGTACTCCAAGGCCAAATTTGACTATTACTCCAAGTATTTCTTTACTTCCCACATTTGCATTCCAGTCACCTATAATGAAAATAACATCTTTTGGTGGGTGTTAGTTCTAGAAAGTCTTTTAAGCCTTCAGAGAACCATTCGACTTCAGCTTCTTCAACATTACTGGTTGGGGCACAGACTTAGATTACTGTGATACTGAATCAAACAGAGTGGAAACGAATAGAGATTATTCTGTCATTTTTGAGATTGCACCCAAGTACTGCATTTCAGGCTCTTTTGTTGATTATGATGGCTACTCCATTTCTTCTAAGGGATTTCTTTCCACAGTAGCAGATGTAACATTCATCTGAATTAAATTCATCCATTCCAGTCCATTTTAGTTTGCCCCTAAAATGCCAGTATTCACTCTTACCATCTCTTGTTTGACAGCTTCCAATTTGCCTTGATTCATGGACCTAACATTCCAGGTTCCTATGCAGTGTTGCTCTTTACAGCATCAGACTTCACTTCCATCACCAGTCACATCCACAACTGAACATTGTTTTTGCTTTGACTCTGTCTCTTCATTCTTTCTCAAATTATTTCTTCACTGATCTCCAGTAGCATATAGGCACCTACCAACCTGAAACGTTCATATCTCAGTGTCCTATGGTTTTGCCTTTTCATACTATTCATGTGGTTCTCAAACAAGAATACTGAAGTGATTTGTCATTCCCTTCTCCAGTGGACCATGTTTTGTTAGAACTCTCCACAACCCTCTGTCTTGTCTGGTCCTACATAACATCGCTCATAGTTTCATTGAGCTAGACAAGGCTGTGGTCCATGTGATAAGATTGGTTAGTTTTCTGTGATTATAGTTTTCATTCTGTCTTCCCTCTGATGGAGAAGAATAAAAGGCTTATGAAAGCTTCCAGATGGGAGAGACTGACTGAGGGGAAAACTGCATCTTGTTCTGATGGGTGGGACCCTACTCAGTAAATCTTTAATCCAATTTTTTGCTGATTTGCTGGGCTGCATTCCCTCCCTGTTATTTGATCTGAGGCCAAACTATGGTGGAGGTACTGAAGATAATTGCAACCTCCTTCAGAATGTCCCATGCATACATGTATCCTTTTAGTTGGGATAATGGCAGGCTTCCCCAATGACTCAGCAGGTAAAGAATCTGCCTGCAATGCAGGAGAGTCAGGTTAAATCCCTGGTTTAGGAATTACCCCTGGAGGAGGAAATGGCGACCCTTTCCAGTATTCTTGCCTGAAAAATTCCATGGACAGAGGAATCTGGCAGGCTACAGTCCAAAAGGTCACAAAGAGTCAACAGGACTGAGCAATTTCCTTAATGGAATAAATGTCACTACCAAAGAAGAGAATGTTACCTGAATAAAATTATGTGACCAATGGAAACCTGACCTTGGAACTGACATTCTTACCTCAGTAGGCAATTTTCCAAACACTTCTTTTACTTTGATTCAGTTGCTCTGTATTCTGTCTACCCAATAGAACTACCCTTTTGAGGTATGTTTGTTTATTTTTGTTGCTTTCTAATAGCAGTCTGGCTAATTATTAGTGTCACTATCCCATTTTATAAAATTTTTCTTAGTAATTCCAAGGTGAAGTTAAGGTTAAAATTTGTGTTGACTTTCATGATAAGGAATTAAAAATGTCCACCAGTGCTCATAGCCTTTGCTTAAGATCTACAGTTCTGTTCTCATTCCAATTCTGACTACTGCGGGCAGAGTGGTTCTGAGGTTCTTCAACAACCAAAACTTCACCAAAGGACACAGATTTGATTATTATAAGCCAAAAAACTGTTAGTCTTTCTTTGCTTGTTGTAGAGATTTTCACTCACATTTACTCTGAACTTATGTAATTCAACCCTTGCCCCACCAACTTAAAGGAGCAAGAACAGATATGTACAGTTGAAATTTATATGTTAGGAAGTAAACGATCATTGATCCAGCGATTCTTTAGGTGCCCAGATACCTTAATACTCAGTAACTGCTGTAAAGTCTTGTCATTCAGCATTTGATGACTGGATTTGAGCCTAGAAAAGAAAACTATAGGAAAACACTTTGTTCAAAATGAGTCATGTGCATGGTATTCCTTGACTCTAGTTTTGGTGAAAAGTTTATTTTTTCCAAATGAATTTGTGTCTTTTGTTTGTAATTTTAGGTGCATTAGCAGAAGACCACTATTTAAAATGATTCTTGGATACTTGTTCATGTCACTTTCGAGACATCTCTTGTGAACTTTGGTAGTCTCATATCTTATATTCCTGATATTCTGGCACTATCCACCACATTTCCCTACATTTAAATAATCTCTTTCTCTCCAATACCTTAATTATGACAAGATAATCAATCATAATTCCTGTTTTACCCAGGGAATATATATAGGATGTCTGCACTAAAGATATTCAATTTGGCAAGGATAATTAACAAAGGAATTACATTCATTATAGTAGGAATTATGCCAGATTTGTGGATATCTGGTTTTTATTTCTCACTTAGAATCTGTTTCTGACTGGACTTAACATTTTATGGTAACTTTCCATTTGACTTTGAATGATATTTATAACAGGTACACTGGTGTTAATTTCAGTGTAAGATCTTAACTTTCTTCCCTACAGTGTAAGTTTAATTTTCAAAGATATTTGTGTGTTAACCCAACTTAAAGAAGTTCAGCTGAACAAGAGAATCCATGTATCTTAAAAAAAAAAAAAACACAGTTTAAATAGTTAATTTCAATTAACACAAATAATATTATTTTATTCAACCTATTTGGGTCATTTAATTTCACTGACTCTAATTCCATTATCTCACTTTTTTTAAAGCTCTAACTTTGCCTTCCATATTAACTTGCTTATTTTCATATGCTAATTTATGTCTTAATTCTCTCTTCAGTTCAGTTTAGTTCAGTTCAGTTGTTCAGTCTTGTCTGACTTTTTGCAACCCCATGAATTGCAGCACGTCAGGTCTCCCTGTCCATCACCAACTCCTGGAGTTCACCCAAACTCATGACCATCAAGTCAGTGATGCCATCAGCCATCTCCTCCTCGGCCGTCCCCTTCTCCTCTTGCCTCTAACCCTTCCCAGCATCAGAGTCTTTTCCAATGAGTCAACTCTTTGCATGAGGTGGCCAAAGTACTGGAGTTTCAGCTTTAGCATTATTCTCTTCAAAGGACACCCAGGACTGATCTTCTTTAGAAAGGACTCTTAGTGGTCACTATAACTGGTCTCTCTCCTTCCCTCAACTCACTGGACCCTTCCTAAATCTTTTCTTTCTCTCTAATCAACTCTTTCAAAAGTTACTGTACAGTATTTGTAGATGAGAAATAACTTTCAGTTATTCATTTTGGAAAGAATCTGTAAGTGCATGCTTTTGACTAACTTGTTTCTCAAGGCTACTTGAATGGATTGATGGTTTTGTTTGTTTTGTTATTTCATTCACTTATTCATATATGCTTGCTTTCATGTTCTATGCCAGAAATAAACTTCAGAACATTTTAGTACTAGTCATATAGAAAAAATAACTCATTACTCTCTTTGCTTAAATTTTGTATGTTAGAAAAGTTCCAATTCAAATTCCCAGTTACTGATTTTATGATATTTCAGGATAATAAAGGATCTGGTAACTTCCTATGGACTTACATGGAAGAATACTCTTTTCTTTCCTATGGTAAAAGTGGAAAGATTTTAAGATTCTAAGCTTTGAGGGGAAAAAAAAAAGCCTGAACTCTAATTTTCTCAGATGCTATTTGTTTTCCATAAATACTTACCTAGTATACTGAAATATAATGATACTTACTATAATGAAAAGTGAACAGTTTTGTGCATGGAAGAACACAGGTCTGAATATGCTCAAACAATATAAAATGACATTGAAAAGCCAATGAAAAGAAAGTTGCTGTATAGTATTTGTAGAGGAGAAACAACTTTCAGTTATTCATTTTATATTCTCTGTGGGAGCTCTGTAACAAAAGATAGATTAACAGGAGAAAAACAAACAAGTTTATTAACAAGACTATCTCAGATATACATGCGAGAAACTCAGGGATGAGTGACTCTAAAATGTGGCTTACAATTTAAGTGCATACTGCAGCTTAATAGAAAATAAACTTTTAGAGAGATGCAAAACAAAGGAAAAGGACCTTGAGTATTTAAGGTTTGAAAATTGTGAGAAAACAGATATATGGGAAACTAGCTGCAAATGAAGACTAGTTTGTAATGTTTATTATGTAGGCTCCTCTGGTGCCCTCTGTAAGGATGGTAAGGGTCTAAAGTTGTTTCAGATGATGAAGTTTTGTCCTTTGAAGTAGAGAAAAGAGGGGATGGGGATGCGTTTCTGTAAATTTATCTTCTGCTTAGAAGCAAACAGAAGGCCCAGAGCTTTCCTAGTATCTGATGCTCCTTGATGGTCTTCTATTCAAAATGTGTGTGTTCAGTTGCTCAGTCATGCCCAACTCTTTGCAACCGCATGGACTGTAGCCCGCCAAGGTCCTCAGTCGATGGAATTTTCCAGGCAAGTATATTGGAGCAGATTGCCATTTCCTATTTTAGAGGAACTTCCCAACCCAAGGATCAAATCTGCATTTCCTGAGACTCCTGCATTGGCCATAATCTTTACCACTGAGCCATAATCTATGTCAAAGAGATGTATTTCGGGGAAACAGGTTCTGATTTCCTTTATATCGTTATATGTATGAAAGGGGTGTTTTCTATACTGGAGAGTTCAGTAACCTATGAATGTGTGTGTGTGCACTATGTGTGCATGTATGTGTGTGTCTCTGTGTCTCTGCATAAGTCTGTATGTGTATGTATGCTTGCACACACAAAAAAAGACAAAAGTTTTGCATACAGACTTGAATGCTTACAGTATTCTTAGAGTCTGTCCTCTGCTTTGGGAAAACCCATTCAAAAGACTCTCATTTCTTCTTAATCTCTGCGGCAGCTGTATCCACTGATCATTTAGGTTCTTGGCTATATACAGATTCCACTACATTCCTTTATAATCCTTCTCAAAAAGTTTACTTTCAATAAATTATAATAATTACGTATTCCACCTGTTTCCATGTTGTGTCATTCTATTAATTGCTTAACCAAGATTTTCCCAAGTCACAATAACCACTAAGACATATAGTATTTTTGTAATTATGTTGAATAAAAATAAGAAAGCAAGAGTTCACTGAAATTTTAGAGCATTCTTGTCCGAACCTTTCCAAGATATTCCATGGGAGAACCTGAACTACTCAGAATAAGGATTTATGTATTCAGAATGGATATGTGTTATATATAATCAGTTCAGTTCAGTTGGTCAGTCATGTCAGACTCTTTGCAACCTCATGAATCACAGCACACCAGGGCTCCTTGCCCATCACCAACTCCTGGAGTTCACTCAGACTCAATGTCCATTGAGTCAGTGATGCCATCCAGCCATCTCATCTTCTGTTGTCCCCTTCTCCTCCTGCCCTCAGTCCCTCCCAGCATCAAAGTCTTTTCCAATGAGTCAACTCTTCGCATGAGGTGGCCAAAGTACTGGAGTTTCAGCTTCATCTCCTTCAGAATGGACTGGTTAGATCTCCTTGCAGTCCAAGGGACTCTCAAGAGTCTTCTCCAACACCACAGTTCAAAAGCATCAATTCTTCAGCGCTCAGCCTTCTTCACAGTCCAACTCTCGCATCCATACATGACTACTGGAAATACCATAGCCTTGACTAGATGGACCTTAGTCGGCAAAGTAATGTCTCTGCTTTTGAATATGCTATCTAGGTTGATTATAGCTTTCCTTCCAAGTAGTAAGCATCTTTTAATTTCATGGCTGCAGTCACCATCTGCAATGATTTTGGAGCCCCCCAATTTATATATGTGTGTGTGTTATATTCAGTTCAAAAGTATCCCCAAATATACTCGTCCAATTAAGTAACATCTTTTTATAAGCAACTCTTGAGAAATTAACATCTTCCTAAGAATAATTTAATTAAGTAGACAAATTGACTAAAATCTAATGGAATACTACAGTCTTCAATACACCTGTGGCCGGTTCATGTCAATGTGTGGCAAGGCCAATACAGGTACAGTACACTACTTTACAGTATTGTAAAGTAGAATAAAGTGTTAAAAAAAATAAATTAAAAAAAGAGCCTTAGGCAGTTCAAGAGCATTAGAAACTAAAAGAATAGACTCAAGTAAGCTTGCCAGGAGGTTTCTCAGCAGTTTCCAAGGTTGAGCTGCAGTCATCACCTGGTGCTTTGGGGGGACTGAAAAAGGCAGACCTGGATGCTGGTTTCTGCTGTTGGCAAGTTCAAGAGACGGAGAAGCACAGTTCCTAAACTATGCTTTACCTCTTTTCTCTCTTTTGTTGTGACAAAAGATAATCTGAGCTTGAAGAAACTGAGCTGATTTAATTATTCACCATAGTTTCAACAGTCCAACCAGTATTTATGAAATCCTTACCATCCACCAGGTTCCTAGCCTGTAGACTGGTATACAGGGGTTCAGTTCAGTTCAGTATCTCAGTCATGTCCTACTCTTTGTGACCCCATAAATAGCAGCAGGCCAGGTCTCTCTGTCCAAGAATAGACTCAAGTAAGCTTGCCGGGAGGTTTCTCAGCAGTTTCCAAGGTTGAGCTGCAGTCATCACCTGGTGCTTTGGGGGGACTGAAAAAGGCAGACCTGGATGCTGGTTTCTGCTGTTGGCAAGTTCAAGAGACGGAGAAGCACAGTTCCTAAACTATGCTTTACCTCTTTTCTCTCTTTTGTTGTGACAAAAGACAATCTGAGCTTGAAGAAACTGAGCTGATTTAATTATTCACCATAGTTTCAACAGTCCAACCAGTATTTATGAAATCCTTACCATCCACCAGGTTCCTAGCCTGTAGACTGGTATACAGGGGTTCAGTTCAGTTCAGTATCTCAGTCATGTCCTACTCTTTGTGACCCCATAAACAGCAGCAGGCCAGGTCTCTCTGTCCATCATCAACTCCCAGAGTCCACCCAAACCCATGTCCATTGAGTCAGTGACGCCATTCAAACATCTCATCCTCTGTCATCCCCTTCTCCTCCTGCCTTCAATCTTCCCCAGCATCAGGGTCTTTTCCAGTGAATCAGATCTTTGCATCAAGAGTGCCAAAGTATTGGAGTTTCAGCTTCAACATCAGTCCTTCCAAAGAACACCCAGGCCTGATCTCCTTTAGGATGGACTGGTTGGATCTCCTTGCAGTCCAAGGGACTCTCCAGAGTCTTCTCCAACACCACAGCTCAAAAGCACCAATTATTCGGCACTCAGCTTTCTTTATAGTCCAACTCTCACATCCATACATGACTACTGGAAAAACCATAGCCTTGACTAGACAGACCTTTGTTGACAAAGTAATGTCTGATTTTTAATATGCTGTCTTGGTTGGTCATAACTTTCCTTCCAGTGAGTAAGTATATTTTAATTTCATGGCTGCAATCACCATCTGCAGTGATTTTGGAGCCCCTCCCCCCCCAAAAAAAAGTCTGACACTGTTTCTCCATCTATTTCCCATGAAGTGATGGGACCAGATGCCATGATCTTAGTTTTCTAAATGTTTAGCTTTAAGCCAACTTTTTCACTCTCGTCTTTCACTTTCATCAAGAGGTTCTTTAGTTCTTAATTTTCTGCCATATGCATGGTGTCATCTGCATATCTGTGTTTATTGATACTTCTTTCAGCAATCTTGATTCCAGCTTGTGCTTCTTCCAGCCCATCATTTACCATGATGTAGAGGCAAAAATGTAGCTAGCATTTGTCTTAGAATCTGGTTCATGACTGTTTGAGGAAAGAGGTTCTTATCACACCCTGTTTCAGTTTTCATACTCTATTTTCAGTTTTGTTTTTACCTAGATCTTTGTTTTACCAAGGAATATTTTCAGTTTTCATTTGTAGATTTTAACTTTTTAGCTTTTTTCTTAGGGTATAATCGTTGTTTTACTTCATACAATTTTATATGTTTCTAACACTATTATAGTTGCTGATTCAGCTATACAAATCTCTAAATTAAGTCTCCTGTAACTGGAAATGTGTCGGTAGTACAACTAACAAAGAATTATAAGAGATAGTGGGGAAAGTTCAGAAATGTTGGTGGTGAAATAAAGGAGGTCTTCTTTTGCTGTCTGTGATGCCTGTGTCTGAGAGGATGGTCATCACAATGAATTTGTTTTAAACATGCTGAGTTTAAGAAGCTGTCAACAAGAGTCTGCAAGAATCCTGGATTACAAACATGAATTTGTCATGGTTTCCAAGCTTCTTCCTTCAAATTCCCCTTCTGAACTGCTATTGTACATGGCTGTTTTATAGAGTTTAGAAGCATGAAATAGATCTGGTTGTAATACATCTTAAAAGTGACAGTAAGCAAAGCAATTAATAAATAAATTGAATCTAAGAATAATAATAGCATTGGATTATAAAATAAAGAATAAAGTAAATATAATGAGCCTATATGGATATGAAAGATAGAGGGAAAGTAAGAAGGAAAGAAAGAGAATAAGAAGAGACAAATCATCTTTACAGAAAAATCCCAACTGTTAAATGTAGAGAAAAAGTTGAAAGTTAAGTCACTCAGTCGTGTCTGACTCTTTGCAACCCCGTGGACTATAGTTCACCAGGCTCCTCCATTCATGGGATTCTCCAGGCAAGAATGCTGGAGTGGATTGCTGTTTCCTTCTCCAGAGGATCTTTCCGACCCAGGGATCAAACCCAGGTCGCCCGCATTAGAGGCAGAAGCTTTAACCTCTGAGCCACCAGTGTAGAGGAAGGAGGGAAACATAACATCACTGTTAGGACAGGAAAATATCAGAGCCTCAGCATATTATCCCCACACTGTAATAATTATTATTTACTGTACTGGTTTTAAGTATAGCAAATAATAAATATTATTTATTAATTCTGATATTCTCTCATTCAGGAGGTGGAGCCTAATTCCCTCTTTTCTGAATGTGAGCTGGGCATAGTGACTCACTTCTAAACCCTAAAACATGGAAGGGAAAATAGTAACTTTATAGTGAATAAATATTATAGTGAAGAAAACTACCAAGTGATCAAGGCTAATATCACTAGAAATAAATCATGTTGATACACTATTCCATAGCATAATTCAATTTAAAGAACATATTGTATCTATAGTGAAGTGAAGTTGCTCAGTCGTGTCTGACTTTTTGTGACCACATGGACTGTAGCTTACCAGGCTCCTCCCTCCATGAGATTTTCCAGGCAAGAGTACTGGAGTGGGTTGCCATTTCCTTCTCCAGGGGCTCTTCCCAACCTAGGGATTGAACCTGGGTCTCCCACATTCCAGGCAGATGCTTTAACCTCTGAGCCACCGGGGAAGTCTATTATATCTATAGTATCTTCAAAAATTCATAACCCCCTCAAATCATGAGCAAACATCACATAAAACCATATGATACAAATACCTCACCAGTATCTCCAAAACTACCAAGAACATGAGAAGCAAGAAAAACCCAAGAAATTGTCATACATAAGTGAGGACATGATGATTAAATGCAAAAGAGTGTCCTGGTTTAAATCATAGAATAAAAATTATATTAATGGAAAAACCTGAAATTTAAATATATTATATGCTTTAGTTAATAAGATTTTATCAATGCTTATTTCTTACTTTTGATATTTACAATGGCCATGTTAAGTATTAAAAGAAATGAAGCTAGGTAACACATCTCTTTAGTATATTTGCAACACTTCTCTAAATTTTAGTTCAAATTAAAATATTTCAAATGTTATAAACATCACTTTTGCTGATCATTGAAAAATCAATAGATATGTAATCTAACTAAATTCCCCTTTGAGAGCATCTCGAATTAAAATAGGAAACAAGAGTTAAAACCTTAATTGCCTCTATAAAAAAGTAAACCTTAGGGAAATCATTCAAAATATCTTAACACTTTGCTTTGGAGTAATTGTAATTAAGAAATGAAAGAGTACTGAAGTGGGTCACAGAGTGGAAACAGTTACTTTGGCATCGTGGTCTTTGTTAGGACACAAAGACCCAAGAGCCTTACAGAAGCCTTACTGTTCTTCTAAGGGTGAGATGGTGGTTGGAGGTTGTGTGAGAAGACAAGTGTCTTGCAGGACTCTTGTCCTCTGAACTGACCCCACCAGGAGCAGAATTCCAACTACTCAACCCAACTAGTCCAGAAGTGCTCTAGGGCAGGCCATGAAGTAATTGTTGGAAGCAGACTCCCTACAGATCCTGATATTTGAACTTAACTGTGGGGTAACTTCAGGCAAGGAATTTAACTTTGATCTCAGTGATATCATTTATGAGTATAATGGTGGACCTGTGAACACTGACCAGGGAAATCATTCAAAATATCTTAACACTTTGCTTTGGAGTAATTGTAATTAAGAAATGAAAGAGTACTGAAGTGGGTCACAGAGTGGAAACAGTTACTTTGGCATCGTGGTCTTTGTTAGGACACAAAGACCCAAGAGCCTTACAGAAGCCTTACTGTTCTTCTAAGGGTGAGATGGTGGTTGGAGGTTGTGTGAGAAGACAAGTGTCTTGCAGGACTCTTGTCCTCTGAACTGACCCCACCAGGAGCAGAATTCCAACTACTCAACCCAACTAGTCCAGAAGTGCTCTAGGGCAGGCCATGAAGTAATTGTTGGAAGCAGACTCCCTACAGATCCTGATATTTGAACTTAACTGTGGGGTAACTTCAGGCAAGGAATTTAACTTTGATCTCAGTGATATCATTTATGAGTATAATGGTGGACCTGTGAACACTGACCGACACCAGGGAAGACCCTGCTGCAGCTGTACCACTGGGACACAGCTGAGATACAGATGCTAGAGAAAAAGGGCAGGTTTCATGTCTATAGGTAGAAATAATTCTTGCCTCACTGCAGTATGAGGATAAACACATTGTAATGTATGTGAAAGCAACACCAGTTAAAAGGATTATTGCTATTGATGTGAGAAATATAATTTTTGAATTCTGTGAAGATTCACCCTGTCATTTTACTTTTGTAACTGTGTCCATTTAATCTTTAATGAGGGAGTTTTCATTCAACACTGCCTTAGTTTCTTTGGTTCACAGACCCTTTTGAGTAATAATGAATTTTCTGTGACGGAAAGTCCATCAATCCTTTAGAAGGATGTCCACTGTACCTCACATATTTCTCAGATCACCCACAATAATCTCATCTGTAATTCTCAGTTGCTCTGGATCTAACCTATAGCTTTATATCTCTCCAGAAGGTCAGAGCTGCTATTAATATATCCCTTTTTCCCCTTTCTTTTCTTTTCTTCCATTTCTGGTCCTTTATTATCTTTCCTTTCATTTCCTTAATTTCCCC
>SJYC01060495.1:0-10460 GCA_006408675.1 Madoqua kirkii | reverse complement strand
AAAAAAAAAAAAACTTCAAAAAATATATATATACAACTTTCATTTGTCAGTGAAACCTCAATAAAGCTGGAAAAGGGCAAAACAACAACAATAACAACAGCATCAAAAACAAAAAACAACTCTTAGTGGGTTTGTGTTACTCTGCCAGTATTGCTTCATTTGATCCTGTATTTCTCAATAGGAGTGTGCAGAGTACCAGGTACCAGCAGGTACCAGGGCTTATGAAATCAATTCAAGATTATGTTGTTTTATTCTATTGAGAGGGTGATTTTCACTGCTTATCATAGCTCTGACTGCACACAAAGTGAGGACTACTTCCTCCCCCCATTTAAGCTTCACATTAAAGGGTTTCCACTCAGGAAAGTTTGACTGAAGGGGAAAATTTTGAATATGTGACATTCTCTCTCTTTCATTATTGCTTCATTTGATCCTGTATTTCTCAATAGGAGTGTGCAGAATACCAGGTACCAGCAGGTACCAGGGCTTATGGAATCAATTCAAGATTATGTTGTTTTATTCTATTGAGAGGGTGATTTTCACTGCTTATCATAGCACTGACTGCACACAAAGTGAGGACTACTTCCTCCTCCCATTTAAGCTTCACATTAAAGGGTTTCCACTCAGGAAAGTTTGACTGAAGGGGAAAATTTTGATTATGTGACATTCTCTCTCTTTCACACACACACACACTCTAACGGTAATTTCAGGTTTAGAATGAAAGCCTAAAAGTCAGTAAGGAAAGGCAGTAACATAAATCTTTAGTAAAGTCTTCATCAAAGAAAATAGTACAAAATCCTTCACCAGCAGCATTGCCTTTGTTCCTTGTTGTCATAAAGGTATTTTTTTATACTACAAAAATATGCACCCTAACATCACCAACCTATAGCACTGAATCTAAAGACTTTTAAAAGAATCTTTAAAAGTAAAATGAATTAAAGATACTATGTAGATGTTTTTCAGATCCAAAACTTTTCTACTACATTTATTTCATCAATTTTGAAAACTGTTGACCCAGCTCTTTCAATTTACTAGACATTTCTCTGCTTATTTAAATTTCTGAATTGTATTTGTCCATTTTTTGCTTAATAGGAGGGTACAGAGATAAATTCAGCCTTTTTTTTTTTTTCAAGTGGCTTCCTTAATATATCATGAGGCATGATTCTGGAATTAAACAAAGGTTAAATGTACCTCTGATTGTCCTATTCAATACTTATACAAAGAAAGACCTATTGTTTCATGAAAAGTTATTGGTTAAATGAGCTAAATGGAAGCAATATTTCATCTCTCAAAATAACTCTTATTTTTTGCTTAATAGAAGGGTACAGAGATAAATTCAGCCTTTTTTTTTTTCAAGTGGCTTCCTTAATATATCATGAGGAATGATTCTGGAATTAAACAAAGGTTAAATGTACCTCTGATTGTCCTATTCAATACTTATACAAAGAAAGACCTATTGTTTCATGAAAAGTTATTGGTTAAATGAGCTAAATGGAAGCAATATTTCATCTCTTAAAATAACTCTCAGTTTTTAAAAGGGTTCCAGTTTTTACGCTTATAGTGTGCTCCATGCTGAGGCAATCTGCCATTTCCATAGGACCTATTTGCACTGTCTCTGCTTCCTAAGCCAAGACTCAGGAGAATAGTATGCCCTATTTGTTTCACATGTTAAATATTGTCTTTTCTTCTGGGTATGTTTTTTAAACTAATGTCTGAGACAGTAATTTCATGAAGGCATTAAATAAGAATTTATTGAACGTTTTTGTTTTCATTCAGCAAAATTTAACTGAATTACTGGAATCTATTGGGTTGGCCAAAAAGTTTGGATTTTTTAGTAACATCTTACAGAAAAATCCAAACGAACATTTTGGCCAAATTGATGATCAGATTGGCTATTTATACCATGCATGCTCCCTCTGTTATTAAATTTTTTGAAGGCTTGGCTAAAAAATCCCCAGTGTACGGGGGGTTAGTATATGTATGATCTTTACTAGTCACATTAGAAGACATATTTTTAATCCTTTATGTTAGCAAGAGTCAGAAAATTTAATTCATCTTGAGAGGACTGTGACACCTAATTTCATTAAATCACAAAGCAGGAAACTAAATTGTGAACAAGAATATCAGTATCTTCTCCTTTATTAATGATGTTAAGAATCTATTTGACATGTAATATAGGAACTCACTTGCCAATGCAGGAGAGTAAGAAGGAGGAGATGTGGTTTTGATCCCTGGGTCAGGAAGATCACCTGGAGGAGAGCAGGGCAACTGTCTCCAGTATTTCTACCTGGAGAATCCCAAGGACAGAGGAGTCTGGTGGGCCACAGTCCTCGGAGTCACATGATATGGACATGACTGAAGTGACTTAGCGTGCATACACACATATGACTCCAGATTCTGCGGCCTTGCTTGAGTTTTTCATTTGTAATTCCTTACAAGTGCTGTAATTTTGAGAATTTGTTTGCAATGAGAAAAAAAAAAAAAACATAAATGAGCCATTATTTGCAGCACAAAAGCAGCATGACCTATGGGGAAAGTGTGGCTGGGCTCATCTAACTATTCTCCTTCCTTTCTGGGGAATCTGAAGCAAACTACATATTCTTGCTGAACCCTACTTTTCTCAGCTAAAACGAGTATATGATATAACAGGCCAGTCAAGATGGCTGTTCTCTTTCTGCACATCCCCTGCTGGTCCAGCACTTGCTTCGCCTATACCTAACTCACAGGACTTCCTACATATTTGACCTAGGCCCTAGCTTTTGACTGTTCTGACCTTTAGATAAGAGCATGTTGGCTTATCAAAGGGACAATGAGGGTGTGCCCTTCTGCTAGCTTTCCTGGTAACCAATGAGCCAACTTGATGTAATCCCCCCAAAACTAGTAACCTCTCCCTGTCCCTGAAAGTGAAGACTGCAGCCCTGTCCTGCCCCACCATCAACTGTACACAATGGGGTGTCATTCTGGGACCTCGCTTGAGATGTGCAAGCTCCCCAACTCATTAAACCACTGATTCTCTGTGCCTGACTCTGGGCTCCTTTGTTGGTCTTGAAGCTGGGCAAGCACAGGGCTCGTAGGCCTGCAGGGTGCAGTCCACCACCTCCATAGCTCTTTGAAAAGTGTGAATTAAGTAAGACCCTCTCGCTACCTGTAATGTTCCTAGCATAGGGCCTGAATGCTAATAAGTATTCAATAAATGATACCTGAGTTTGTGGGATTATGATTATATTTACTAGGAAGAGATTTTATTCATTCATGGCAGAAGCTTACGGATACCTACTTTTTAGGTGATGGGAGAGTCCCTTTATAGAGCTTACATTCCAAACAGTGAGATAGAAAATGAATAGATAAATAACAAAATGGCTTTTTCTGTCTTAGAAACAATCTCTGAGGCAGCAGTTAAACACCATAGGCTGTTCTCTGCTGCTGCTGCCTTCCTGACCTCAGCCACAGAACCACAGCTCTCCTCAATCCCAGGCCATGAGCTTACCCAGTTTTTCAATCTGCAACAAGACATCTTGTATAAGCTGTGGAAATTAGTCACTCAGTCACTAGTTCGGGGGCAAAAACAGCAGAGACTTCTAAGGGCTCATGTACCAAGCACGCCAAAGGACGAGCCACTGAGACAAGAGACAAACTAGAAGCAGAAGAGCCATGTTGACTAGCTTGCCAGAAATGTGACAGAGGTTTATGGAAGAACAGATGGGAATAAACACTGGCAGCTCCTCGAGTCCTCAGATGTGTCTCTGCTCCTCTGGGGGTTCACACCACTTCTTACAAACTGATTAACTAGAGGATGCAGATGTGGGGGAAACGGGAGGCTCCATTTTCTGTTCCAATGATCTCAAAAATTGAAAACATCATGATGCAACTATCATTTGATTTCTGAGATCAAAAATGTTCACTCACAATTTTCAAACTTGTATATTTTGCTGTGATACCTAGTGGCTACAAATAAATAACAACAAGGTTTAGCCCTGATTAAGAGTACACACAGGAGACAACTTGACTTTCCTCCCATTGCCACCTTCAGAACTCTGTGTGCTCCCCCTTCTCCACACCTCAAAGACACCACCTCTGTGAAACACTCATTCAGGTATTAAAATGCCCAGCCTGTTCAAATTTCATTCAAAGCAGACTGTGTCTATACATTCATTTTCCATCTGCTTTCATACATAGAATGAAAGAAATGTCACAGACATTCGTACTGCGATAATTGGAGTAACATCCCTAACCTTTAGCATCCCTAACACAGGCAGTACACTCCCTGGCTGACCTGCTCAATACTTCCTCCCATTGGATCTATCTCTCCTTACAGCTAAGGACCTGTAGGCAGGATCCTCTCTGTGGCTCAAATGCCCACAGCATCTCTGTCACATCTGATGTGGATCTACAGTTTACTACTTGGCCCTCTGACTCCATACATATCTATTTCATCCAGCTACCCCTTCCCTAGCTAAAAAGAGACACCGATTTAAGTCACGCTCCTAAATTCCAGGAGATACTGTCAGGTTTTTCTGAGAGAACCCTCACCAAGTTCTATCCCAGCGTCTTTGCAGAGACTGGCCTGAGTGCTAAAGCTTACTCCTTTCCAGCTATCAGGAAGAAGGCAGATTCAGCTTTTTACTAGCACCACACTTCTACACTGCATCCTCTTAGCATTCCCTGATTTTGACTTGACTTTGGGAGTGGGGATCAGCCAAACCTCTTCCATTCCCTACCCCCGCAAGCAGAAAAGTCAAAACTCTCTCTTGCCCTAAAGATATCTTTCAAGGGATCTGCCTCTTGGGATTCTAGACATGGTACCAGTCACTGGACCAGTTCTTCTCTTGTTAATAAGTCCTGGATATGTATATCTAACAGCCAGCTCCTTTGAGAATATGGATAAATTACCACCTATTGTCCTAAGTTTGAGGCTTAGCTAAAATTTCAAGATAGCAAGAGAATTCCATTCCATATTCTGTTTATATTTGTTGCTGCTGTTTAGTCGCTAAGTTGTATCTGACTCTATGCGACCCCATGGACTGTAGTCCAGCAGGCTCCTCTATCCATAGTATTTCCCAAGCAAGAGTACTGGAGAGGCTTGCCATTTCCTTCTCCAGAGGATCTTCTTGACCCAGGGATGAATCCTACGCTTTCTGCATTTCCAGGCAGATTCTTTACCACTGAGCCACCAGGGAAGACCCTATTGTATATTACTCAGTTTATTTGCACTATGATCTACATTCAGATACCAATCAAGATTTCTCCTCCCACCTCCCTTCCCTGCCCATCCCCCCGGTTCATCCCATACACCGGCCCCAAGCATCCTGTATCCTGTATTGAACATAGACTGGTGCTTCATCTCCCATATGATTGTATACATGTTTCGTTGTCCTTCTCCCAGATCTTCCCACCCTCTCCCTCTCCCTCTGAAGCCAACAGTCCGTTCCATACCTCTGTGTCTCTTATATTGTCTCACTTTCGGGGTCATCATTATTGTCTTCTAAATTCCATATATATGTGTCAGTATACTGTATTATCTTATCTTTAAAAAGGAATTTGTCTGAATAAAAGCGCGCTTGCAGATCTTGGCGATGGTTTCCCATTTCCTTCTGTTAATTCTTTATTTGTAATATAAGATTTTACCAGAGACAGAAGCAGAGGCTCATAGGGAAAAAGCAGGAAAAGTCAAAGAAGAGAATGTTAATGAGTGAATCAGAATTTTACATGATCATTCTAGCCTCTTATTCTCAATTCTTCATGCCATTTGTTCCCCTAAAGAAAATAAAATAGCAGCTGATGTATGATGTCGCCCACTTTCCGTGACATGGCCTGTATTTTTGGTGGATGTGTGCTTCAGGAGTATTTTGAGAAGAACACATGTGTATTTATTCTGATAACAGCAGACATAATCTTCTCAGATGCTCTCTCATTCTATTCTGAGTATGGCAGCTTATTCCCAGCTGAGCCTCAACTCCCTTGAAAATGCCTGGCTGACTGCTGACTGTTTGGGATGATGGCCTTCAGGCATCGTATTTGCAAAAGTTGATAAGCCAGGGGACGAGGAAACCTTCTAAGATTTTGCCAGGTACCTGGGGATTTTCAAAATACCTAAACTGAAGGATTAAAACACATCAATGTCTCAGTGGCTAGGTTAGATGCTCATCAGAAAGGTTTGGATTTCTCGGAGGATTTTCCTAACCACTTTGCAGTTTCCTTCAATCCGCTAACCTTGAATCAGACAACGTGTCTGCATTTAATGGTCCTTTAACACACATATGCTCTACATTTGAGCTGGAAAGGCTACAAATGTTTTTTGCTTGTTTTGAGCCAAATATCTTGCCTACTGTGGATAGCTACAGGGTATTTAAAACAACAACAAAAATGTTCATGCACTTAACTATGAGATACGGCATGTTAAAATTTTACTGTTAATACAACAATGTTTCTGTACTTGTTTTATGAACTTGGCCTCAAAATAAGGGGAACAAAGTGTTAAACATGCAGGAGCTATTGCATTTGTTTCCCTCAACAAGGAGTAATATTGACTACAGGACTTAAGAAACTATAACTAATCCCATGTCTAAGAAGAAAAATCTCTACTTATGTAGAGGCCATGTTCAAATGACCCAAATGTCTTTCAGGCCCCGTAAATCCTGAGATAAAATGAGTGAAAATTAGGTGATATTAAAAATCAGTACCTACATCTCACTACTCTTTGGCCTTTCCTGGCCTAACCACACAGCCTCAGTATCCCATCACTCACCCCCACCAATGTCCAGTGTCCTTTTTCCTCATAAGAGCTGCCTATTTTTTCATTGCAGGCTTTTTTCTCCAATGTAGCAAAATACAAGGTCACTGAGAATTCCCACGGTTTTTTTACAGACTCAACCACACAGACAGACTAGACCACCAATCTTCTGAGCCAAAGTGAAAAACCTAAAGGGACAGATGTATTGGTCTAATACACCCAATCCCTGGGTCAATTAACTGCAGCCAGGAGCTGAGCCACACTGGACAGAGGCTGCTTTTGTTTCTGTGGCAGCCTGTGGAGAGTGAATAACATTTCAATAACAGTAGAACATCTTTCCTAATGAAAAAATAGCAGCTTAAGTTTTCATCCTTACATCCATTTAGTTATTATTTGCCAGACATTTTACTAGATTCCAGGGACATACCATTAATAAGAAAGATAGCTCTTGTCCAGCAGAACTTGTTAAATGTTATGGTCGAGAATGATAAACAAGAAACAAAAATTCAGTAAGCTATCATGAATACTAAAAAAAAATCTTGTACCATGCTAAACAGTTTATATGCATTATCGCTTCTTTTTCAAAAAAACTTAGTAGAATCACTTGACAATGGAAGAAAACTGAGGCTTAGTTTGGCGGTGTAACTTATTCCAAGTCACACGGCTAAGAAAGCACACACTAAAGATTCTGAGAGAGGTCAGCTGGACACCAAAATCTGTATCGATCTAAATGAAATCACACTGGTATTCTGATAGTCGAATCACACAGGAACACATTGAAAATGACTTCCATAGTCAAGGCAAGTTCTGTAGAGGAGCTGAAGTATACACAGCAAACTCAAGGATGAATATAATTTAGCTCACTAAAGAGGAAGTGGTGTATTCTAGATTTAAAAAGAACGCACATGTAAAGAGACGAGAATGAGATGGTCTGGCTGAGGAAGAAAAAGACCCATAGTGCTGCTGACACAGAGTAAGGGAGAAATGCTGTCAAAACAAAAGCTAGAGGAGATTTCATCCACACCAGTGCATACATCAACAGTTCATTCCTTTTTATTGCTGAGTAATAGTCACTGTGTGGATGTACCAAAATCTGTCAACTCTGCCCACTGATGGGCAGTTTGACTATTTCCCACTTTTAAAGAAATCCACTATAAACACTTTCATGTTCATATATCACTGTATAAATGTATCTTTTATTTTCCTTCTGCTAAACACCTAGAAATATCGTGACTGGATTATAGTTTACTACATGCTTATATTTACAAAAAACTGCCTAATTGTTTTCCAAAGTGCCTATACCATTTTATATTCCTTCCAGAAGTATATGAGGGTTGAGATTCTTCCATATCTTTACCGATACTTGCCATGGGCAATCTTTTTAATTAGAAATTCTAATAGGTAGGTACAAGGTAATATCTCCCTGTGGTTTTAATCCATGGTTCCCTAAAATATGGAACATCTTTCCATGCTGTTATTTGCCTCTATATATTTTCTTTGATGAGGCATTTCTTAAAAATAATTTTATTACTTTTTATCGGGTTATCTTACTATTGAGTTTTGAGTGTTCTTTAATTCTCTGTAATTCAAGTTATTTATTAGACATATGAGTCACAAGTATTTCTCTTAGTTGTGACTTTTCACTCTCTTACCAGTATCTTTTAAAGAGCAAAAGTTCTTAATTTTGATAAAATATAATTTATCTATGTTTACTTTTATGAATCATGCTTTTGATATCATATGTAAAAGTTCTTTGCCTAAACATGCAATCACAAATATTTTCTCTTTGGTTTTATTTTAGAAGTTTTACAGTTTTAGATTTTACATTTAGGTCTAGGATCCATAACGCTGAATCAGATATAAGTTAAAATAGCCAAAGTAAACTTGGGAAAAAAAGGAACACGGTCAAGAGTACTACCTCACTCCAAGAGTTACTATGTAGCCACGGTAATCAGAGTGTGACAGTGGTCTAAACAGAGACATAAAGGAACAGAATAAAGAGTCCAGAAACAGACTCATTCACACAAGACCAACGGATTTTCAACAAAGTTCCATAGACAATTAAGTGGCAAAGGATAGTCTTTTCAACAAATCAACCTGGAAGAATGGAATGATCATATAGCTCCTATGCATAAATAAATAATAAAATCTGATCCATACTTCATGCTATCCAATATTGGTTTTAACTATTAACAAACTACAATAGCTAAAAAATGTGATTAATAGAATTTTGATTGACATTGCAGAGAAAAGGGAACCCTACTATACTATTGGTAGGACTATATTAATAAATCAGTACAACCACTATGGAGAATAGTATGAAGGTTCTTTAAAAATTAAAAATAGAACTACCATATGATCCAGCAATCCCACTCCTAGGCATGTATCTGAAGAGAACCATAATTCAAAAATAGACATGCACCCCAATATTCATTGCAGCACTATTTACAATACCATAGCCAAGACATGGAAGTAACCTAAATATCCATCAACAGAGGAATGGATAAAGAAGATGGGGTATATACATACAATGAAATACTAGTCATAAAAAGAAAGAATGTCATTTGTAGTAATTTGGCTGGACAAAGAGGTTATCACACTAAGTGAAGTAAGTCATACAAAAAAGACAAATATCATGTGTCATCACTTATACATGGGATCTTTTTTTAAAAAGATACAAATGAACTTATTTACAAAACAGTAACAGATTTGCAGACTTTGAAAACAAACTTACGGTTGCCAAAGGGGAAACGTGGCAGAGGGATAAACTAAAAGGTCGGGATTAAAATATATACGCTATCATATGTAAAATAGATAACTAACAAGTACCTACTATATAGCAAAGAAACTCTGCTAAATATTTTGTAAAAGAATCAGTTCAGTTCAGTTGAGTTGCTCAGCCCTGTCCGACTCTTTGTGATCCCATGAACCGCAACACAATAGACCACCCTGTCCATCACCAACTCCTGGAGTCCACCCAAACCCATGTCCATTGAGTCAGTGATGCCATCCAACCATCTTATCCTCTGTCATCCCCTTCTCCTCCTGCCCTCAATGTTTCCCAACACCAGGGTCATTTCAAATAAGTCATCTCTTTGCATCAGGTGGCCAAAGTATTGGAGTTTCAGCTTCAAAATCAGTCCTTCTAATGAACACTCAGGACTGATCTCCTTTATGAGATCACACTGGGTGAATCTCCTTGCAATCCAACGGACGTGCAAGAGTCTTCTCCTACACCACAGTTCAAAAGCATCAATTCTTCTGTGCTCAGCTTTCTTTATAGTCCAACTCTCACATCCATACATGACTACTGGAAAGCCATAGCCTTGACTAGATGGACATTTGTTGGCAAAGTAATGTCTCTGCTTTTTAATATGCTGTCTAGGTTGGTCTTAACTTTCCTTCCAAGGAGTAAGAGTCTTTTAATTTCAAGGCTGCAATCACCATCTGCAGTTGGAGACCCAGAAAATACAGTCAGTCCTTGTTTCCACTCTTTCCCCATCTGTTTGCCAGGAAGTGATGGGACTGAATGCCATGATCTTAGTTTTCTGGATGTTGAGCTTTAAGCCAACTTTTTCACTCTCCACTTTCACTTTCATCAAGAGCTCTTTAGTTCTTCTTCACTTTCTGCCATAAGAGTGGTGTCATCTGCATATCTGAGGTTATTGATATTTCTCCTGGCAATCTTGATTCCAGCTTGTGCTTCTTCCAGCCCCGTGTTTCCCATGATGTA
>SJYC01060494.1:0-19981 GCA_006408675.1 Madoqua kirkii | reverse complement strand
ATGTTGAGTATCTTTTCACGTGTTTGTTAGCCATCCGTATGTCTTCTTTGGAGAAATGTCTATTTAGTTCTTTGGCTCATTTTTTGATTGGGTCATTTATTTTTTTGGAGTTGAGCTGCATAAGTTGTTGGTATATTTTTGAGATGAGTTGTTTGTCAGTTGCTTCATTTGCTATTGTTTTCTCACATTCAGAAGGCTGTCTTTTCACCTTGCTTGTAGTTTCCTTTGTTGTGCAGAAGCTTTTAATTTTAATTAGATCCTACTTGTTTTTTGCTTTTATTTGCAGTATTCTGCCTTATGACCCAGTAATCTCACTCTTGGGCATACACACTGAGGAAACCAGAATTGAAAGAGACACATGTACCCCAATGTTCATTGCAGCACTGTTTATAATAGCCAGGACATGAAAGCAATCTAGATTTCCATCAGCAGATGAATGGATAAGAAAGCAGTGGTACATATACACAGTGGAGTATTACTCAGCCATTAAAAAGAATACATTTGAATCAGTTCTAATGAGATGGATGAAACTGGAGCCAATTATACAGAGTGAAGTGAGCCAGAAAGAAAATAACCAATAGAGTATACTGACACATATATATGGAACTCAGAAAAATGATAATGATGATCCTGTATGCAAGACAGCAAAAGAGACACAGATGTATAGAACAGATTTTTGGACTCTGAGGGAAAGGGAGAGGGTAGGATGATCTGGAAGAATGGCATTGAAACATGTATACTATCACGTAAGAAACGAAGCGCCAGTCTCTGTTAAATACAGGATATAGGATGCTTGGGGCTGGTGCACAGGGATGATCCAGAGAGAGGATATGGGGTGGGAGGTGGGAAGGAGGTTCAGGGTTGGGAGCTCGTATATACCCGTGGTGGATTCATGTCAGTGTATGGCAAAACCAATACAATATTGTAAAGTAAAATAAAATTAAAATAAGCATATTCATATTTTTTAAAAAATAAAGTTTGATAAGTCTTAAAAAAAAGAAAAAGACATATAAAAAAGAACATCCCATTGTTCTTTGCATCATTATATACAAAAGCTAGAACACAGAAGCAATCTAATGCCCATCGACAGATGTATGGATAAAGAAGTAGTGGTACATATACACAATGGAATATTACTCAGCCATAAAAGGAACACATTTGAGTCAGTTTTAATGAGGTAGATGATCCTAGAACTTATTTTACAGAATGAAGTAAGTAGGAGAGAAAAAGATAAATATTATATTCTAACCCATATACATGGAATCTAGAAAAATGTTACTGAATAATCTATTTACAAGGCAACAATGGAGAAACAGACATAAAGAATATACTTGCGAACATGGGGAGAGGGGAAGAGAGGGCTAGATGTATGGAAAGAGTAACATGGAAACTTACATTACTATATGTGAAATAGATAGCCAGTGGGGATTTGCTGTATGGCTCAGGAAACTCAAACAGGGTCTCTGTATCAACCTAGAGGGGTGGAATGGGGAGGGAAATGGGATTGAGGTTCAAAAGGGAGGTGAAATATGTATACCTATGGCTCATTCATATTGAGGTTTGACAGAAAACAACAAAATTCTGTAAAGCAAGTATTCTTTAATAAAAAAATAAAAAGCGTTTTAAAAAACACAACATATTAGCAGAAATCAAAAGCAGGTTGATCAATATCTAAATATTAATGCAATCCATATTTGAAAGGAAACTCTTTAGCTTAATATGTTTCTTAGAGTTATGATGTTTTATTTCATTGCAATACAAGATTATCTAAATTAATATCGGGCTTCCCTGTTAGTTCAGTTTACAAAGAATCTGCCTGCAGTGTAGAAGACCCTGGTTCAATTTCTGAATCAGAAATACCCCCTGGAGATGGGATAGGCTACCCATAGTATTCAGGCCTGGAGAATTCCATGAATTGTATAGCACCTGGGGTTGCAAAGTGTCAGACACAACTGAGTGACTTTCACTTTCACTTTCAAATTAATTTCAGCATTATGTGTCTGAGAAAAGCAGACACTTCTAATGTTAGGTAAGCCATAAATCTTTCAGATGTACAAGCTGGACTTAGAAAAGGTAGAGTAGCCAGAGATCAAATTGCCAACATCCACTGAATCATAGGAAAAGCAAAGGAATTTCAGAAAAACCTCTTCTGTTTCACTAACTACAGTAAACCCTGTTGTGCAGTTCACAACAAACTAAAAAATTCTTAAAAACATGGGAATACCAGACCATCTTACCTGCCTCCTGAGAAACCTGTATGCAGGTTAAGAACAACAGGGAGAACCAGATCTGTTTCACTAACTACAGTAAACCCTGTTGTGCAGTTCACAACAAACTAAAAAATTCTTAAAAACATGGGAATACCAGACCATCTTACCTGCCTCCTGAGAAACCTGTATGCAGGTTAAGAAGCAACAGGGAGAACCAGACATGGGACAATAGACTGGTTCCAAATTGGGAAAAGAGTACATCAAGGCTGTGTATTGCCACCCTGTTTATTTAACTTCTATGCAGAGTACATCATGTGAAATGCTGGGCTGGATGAAGCTCTAGATGGAATCAATATTGTGGGGAGAAATATTAATAACCTCAGATATGCAGATGAAAACCACCCTTATGGCAGAAATAATGAAGAGGAATTAAAGAGCTTCTTGATGAAGGTGAAAGATAAGAGTGAAAAACCTTTCTTAAAACTCAACATTCAAACTAAAATTGAGGACTATTGTGATGGTCCAGTATTTAAGACTTTGCCTTCCAATTGCTGAGTGCTTGATTCCTGGCTGGGGAGCTAAGATCCCACATGCATCTCACCAAAAAATCAAAACATTGAAACAGAGTTAATATTGTAATAAATTCAATAAATATAAAAAAAATAAACAGCTAAGATCGTGGCATCTCGTCCCAACACTTCTTAGCAAATAGATGGGGACAATTTTTTTAAAGTGACAGATTTTATTTTCTTAGGCTCCAAATCACTGCAGATGGTGACTATCACTCTGAAATGAAAAGACCTTTACTCCTTGGAACAAAAGCTATGACAAAACTAGACAGTGTATTAAAAAATAAAGGCATCACTTTGCCAACAAAGGTCCATCTAGTCAAAGTTATGGTCTTTCCAGTAGTCATGTATGAATGTGAAAACTGGACCATAAAGAAAGGTGAGCACCGAAGAACCGATGCTTTCAAATTGTGCTGGAGAAGACTCATGAGAATCCCTAAGAAAGCAAGGAGATCAAACCAGTTAATCCTAAAGGAACTCAAACCTGAATATTCATTCTAAGGACTGATGCTAAACCTGAAGTTCCAATACTTTGGCCACCTGATTCAAAGAGCTAACTTATTAGAAAAGACTCTGATTCTGAGAAAGAGTGAGGGCAGGAGGAAAAGAGGAAACATGGACACGTTAACTAAGTGGAGATAAGTGTGAGCAAATTCTGTAAGATAGTGAAGGACAAGGAACCCTGGCATGCTGCAGTCCTGGAGTAACAAAGAGTTGGATATGACTTAGCAACAGAATGGCAATAGCAACAAAGCCCTAGAACAAGAGGACAGTGTTTAAGGAAGGAAAAATATTGAGGAAGAAGGCAGTTGCTTCTAAGGTTTCAAAGTGAAACAGTTCTATTAACAGTTTGATGCTAACATCTGGCAGGAGCATAAGACAGAGAGAAGCTACCTTCTTTGTTGTTGTTGTTGTTGTTATTCTATTACAAGCATTAATGAAGAAAAGAAGGAGAAAGCATGAAGGCAGTGAAAATTTTTATTTTCTTGGACTCCCAAATCATTGCAGACAGTAACTGAAACCACAAAATTAAAAGAAGTTTGCTTCTTGAGAGGAAAACTATTGGAAAACTAGACAGTATATTAAGAAGCAGAGACATGACATTGAAGCAAAAGTCCATTTAATCAAAGCTATACTTCATTTGGTTTTTCCAGTAGTCATATGTGGATATGAGATTTTTGTCATAAAGAAGGCTGAGCACTGAAGGACTGATGCTGTTGAATCACGGTGCCAGAGAAGATTCTTCAAAGTCTCTTGGATTACAAGGCATTCAAATCAACCAAACCCAACAGAAATCAAACCTGAATATTCACTGGAAAGACTGATGCTGAAGCTGAAACTCCAATACTTTGGCCACCTGATGAGAAGAGCCAATACATTGGGAAAATCCTAATATTGGGAAAGATTGAGGGCAAATGAAGATGAAGGTTGTAGAGGATGAGATGATTTGATAGCATCACTGACTCAGTGGATATAAATTTGAGCAAACTCAAAGAAAGGGATATAATGGAAGATGAAGGAGCCTGGCATTCTGCCATCCATGGGACAAAAAGACTTGGACATCACTTAGTAACTGACAGCAATAATTAAAATGTATAAATACAAAAAAAAATAAAGAGATAGAAAAATTTGAGATCAAATAGAAAATTGACTCTATTTTTCTTTTTACTGCATTATGATAGAAGGGGTAAAAATCTCTTGCTTTTGAGAGTAGATGGCAAGTTAAATATATGGGACTATTCCTAAGTATTATCCTTACATCACTGCTTATTGTAGAGTATCTATTTATAATGAGAATGAAACATTATTACTGTATGTGCTTAGTCACTCAGTTGTGCCTGACTCTCTGTCTTTCTGTGATACCATGGACTATAGTCCACCAGTCTCCTCTATCCATGGGGATTCTCCAGGAAAGAATACTGAAGTGGGTTTCCATATCTTCTTCCTGGGGAACTTCCCAACCCAGGGATCAAACCCAGATCTCCCACATTGCAGTTGGATTCTTTACTATCTGAGCCACCCAAGAATTCTGGAGTAGGTAGCCTATCCCTTCTCCAGTAGATCTTATTAACTGAGAAATCAGAGCAGGATCTCCTGCATTTCAGGCAGATTCTTTACCAGTTGAGCTACCACAGAAGCCCCACATTTGATTATTTTCAGTTCAGTTCAGTTCAGTCTCTCAGTCAGGTGCGAATCTTTGCAACACCATGAACTGATGCACACCAGGCCTCGTTGTCCATCACAGACTCCTGGAGATTACTCAAACTCATGTCCAGTGAGTAGGGGATAACATCCAACCATCTCATCCTCTGTTGTCCTATTCTCTCGCCTTCAATCTTTCGCAGCAACAGGGCCTTTTCAAATGAGTCACTTCTTCTCATTAGGTATCCAAAGTATTGGATTTTGAGCTTCAGAATCAGTCCTTTCAATGAATATTTGGGACTGATTTCCTTTAGGATGGACTGGTTGTATCTCCTTGCTGATTAAGGGACTCTCAGGAGTCTTCTTCAGCACCACAGTTCAAATGCATCAATTCTTCAACACTCAGCTGTCTTTATAATCTGCCTCTCACATCCATACATGACTACTGGAAAAACCATAGCTTTCACTAGATGAAACTTTGTTGGCAAAGTAATGCTTCTGCTTTTTAATATGCTGTCTAAGTTGGTCATAACTTTTCTTCTAAGGAGTAAACATCTTAATTTCATGGCTGCAGTCACCATCTGCAGTGATTTTGGAGCCCCAAAATATAAAGTCTGTCACTGTTTCCATTGTTTCCCCATCTATTTGCCATGAAGTGATGGGACTAGATGCCATGATCTTTGTTTTCTGAATGTTGAGTTTTAAGCCAACTTTTTCACTCTCCTCTTTCACTTTCATCAAAAAGCCCTTTAGGTTTTCTTCACTTTCTGCCATAAGGCTGGTGTCATCTGCATATCTGAAGTTATTGATATTTCACCCAGCAATCTTAATTCCACAGTGTGTTTCTTCCAGTCCAACATTTTGAATAATGTACTCTACATGTAAGTTAAATAAGCAGGTGACAATACGCAGCCTCAAAGTACTCCTTTCCCAATTTGGAAACAGTCGATCATTCCATGTCCAGTTCTAGCTGTTGCTTCTTGAATTGCATACAAATTTTTCAGGAGGCAAGTCTGGTAGTCTGGTACTCCCATCTCTTTTAGAATTTTCCAGTTTGTTGTGATCCACAAAATCAAAGGCTTTGGCATATCCAATAAAGCAGAAGTAATCATTGTTCTGGAATTCTCTTGCTTTTTCAATGATCCAGCATATGTTGGCAATTTGATCTCTGATTCTTCTGCCTTTTCTAACCTAACTTGAACATCTAGATGTTTACATTTCAAGTACTGCTGAAACCTGGCTTGTACAATTTTGAACATTGCTTTGCTAGCATGTGAGATGAGTGCAATTGTGTGGTAGTTTGAGCATTCATTGGCACTGCCTTTCATTGGGATTGGAATAAAAACTGACCTTTTCCAGTCCTGTGGCCACTGCTGAGTTTTCCAAATTTGCTGGCATAGTGAGTGCAGCACTTTTACAGCATCATCTTTTAGGATTTGAAATAGCTCAACTGGAGTTCTATCACCTCTACTAGCTTTGTTCATAGTAATGCCTCCTAAGGCACATTTGTTTTCATAATCCAGAATGTTTGGCTGTAGGTGAGTGATCGCATCATAGTGATTATATGCGGCAGGAAAATTTTCTTTGAATAGTTCTTCTGTGTATTCCTGCACATCTTATTAATATCTTCTGCTTCTGTTAGGTCCATAACATTTCTTTCCTTTATTGTTCCCATCTTTGCATGATTATATTGGATAGTTTAAGTGAGTGACACTGAGACTACCCAGAGAAGATGAAGTAGGGAGAATAAAACATATCTCTGCTCTACTCTATTTTAGGGGGATGCTTAGCTTATTCTTCCCTTACAAAGACTCTTTTTTTTAATACTTTATTCTATTTTACAGTACTGTATTGGTTTTGCCATACATTGACATGAATCAGCCACAGGTGTACACGATCTCCCCATGCAGAAGCCCCCTCCCACCTCCCTTCCCCCACGCCTATCTCCCCAGATTATCCCGTACACCACCCCAAGCATCCTGTATCCTGTATTGAACATAGATTGCTGCTTCATTACTTATATGACTGTATACATGTTTCATTGCCATTCTCCCAGATCATCCCATTGTCTCCCTCTCCCTCTCCCTTAGAAGCCAAAAGTCCATTCTATACCTCTGTGTCTCTTATATTGTCTCACTTACGGGGTCATCATTACTATCTTCTAAATTCCATATATATGTGTCAGTATACTGTATTGGTGTTTTTCTTTCTGGCTTACTTCACTCTGTATAATTGGCTCCAGTTTCATCCATCTCATTAGAACTGCGTCAAACTTATTCTTTTTGAGGGCTGAGTAATACTCCATTGTGTATATGTACCACTGCTTTCTTATCCATTCATCTGCTGATGAACATCTGGGTTGTTTCCATGTCCTGGTGATTATAAACAATGCTGCAATAAACATTGGGGTACATGTGTTTCTTTCAATTCTGGTTTCCTCGGTGTGTACACCCAGCAGTGGGATTGCTGGGTCCTAAGGCAGCTGTATTTGCAATTCTTTAAGGAATCTCCACACTGTTTTCCACAATGGCTGTACTAGTTTGCATTCCCACCAACAGTGTATGAGGGTTCGCTTTTCTCCATATCCTCTCCAGCATTTATTGCTTGTAGATTTTTGGATCACAGCCATTCTGACTGGTGTGAAGTGGTACCTCATTGTGGTCTTGATTTGCATTTCTCTGATAATGAGTGATGTTGAGCATCTTTTCATGTGTTTGTTAGCTATCCATATGTCTTCTTTGGAGAAATGCCTGTTTAGATCTTTGGCCCATTTTTTGATTGGATCATTTGTTTTTCTGGAGTTGAGGTGCATAAGTTGCTTGTATATCTTTGAGATTAGTTGTTTGTCAGTTGCTTCATTTGCTATTGTTTTCTCCCATTCAGAAGGCTGTCTTTTCACCTTACTTATAGTTTCCTTTGTTGTGCAGAAGCTTTTGATTTTAATTAGGTCCCATTTGTTTATTTTTGCTTTTATTTCCAGTATACTGGGAGGTGGATCATAGAGGATCCTGCTGTGATATATGTCTGAAAGTGTTTTGCCTATGTTCTCCTCAAGGAGTTTTATAGTTTCTGGTCTTATGTTTAGATCTTTAATCCATTTTGAGTTTGTTTTTGTGTTTGGTGTTAGAAAGTGATCTAGTTCCATTCTTTTACAAGTGATTGACCAGCTTTTCCAGCACCACCTGTTAAAAAGACTGTGTTTACTCCATTGTATGTTCTTGCCTCCTTTGTCGAAGATAAGGCGTCCATATGTGTGTGGGTCCATCTCAGGGCTTTCTATTTTGTTCCATTGATCTATATTTCTGTCTTCTTACAAACACTTTTAAAGGAAAATGTTACTGTCTCTAAGAGATTCAGTACCTTATCCATATACCCTAGCCATAGAGAGATGCTGTGAATCAAACATATGGGTAAATATTTCTAAAGTCAAACTGCATTTGTGATAGTAGTGAACTATCAGCATCAACTACAGAATTTAAAGGACACAACATGAGCTGAAAATGTGAGTTACCTTTTCAAAAAGTAGGCAAAGGTGTCTCTACAGGTATTAAAATATAGAACTTATTTTCTTCTGTGGTCTGTTTTGACTCTCATAGTTTTTTTAATTTTATATTTATTTTTGTTCTAAGTAAATAAAAATTTGCATTAATTACTCAGTCATTATTATATTCTGCAATGTGATTTTGAAAGAGAAATGTAAAAGCATGTATTTTATATGTAAAATAACCAATAACACATTATTTTTATTTGCCAACTCATACATGCACATGTGTTGTTACCAGAATAATGGAAACACTGCACTGAACTAACTAAACTGTTCTTGTTTCAGTTAATGATCTGTGCACAGTCTACCAATACTCTCTACCTTCAAGTTTACCAAAGATTAAGGAATGAGAAATTATAAGTTTCCTATGTTTTGTGTTTCTTTTATGTTTTCTTTTTCAGCGTAAATAGATCATTAACACAAGGAAGTAACATAAATAGGAAAAAGGATAATAAGGTTTCTTGCTGGTTCATATTTGTTGGAATGTCATTGCTTGCTTTCTATGTTTGAAGCACATTATAGTTTGAATGGAAAATGCAGCCTCCCTTACACCTTGTCCTGGCTTGCAGTATCATTTGTTTTCCATACATTTTAGTCATATGTATTTCATGCTCATGGGATGTCAGAGCATGATAGGTGAGGACAATTGCAAGGAATGGCAGACATTGCATGTATCTTCTTTGTTCATGCATGCAATCCATAATCTTTTTTACAAACATACATTCAAGAAACTAAGACACTGGATTAAAATTCAATTAAAAATTTCAAAACAATAATGGCAGAGCATTCAACTAATCATGCTATCATTACAGTTTGTATGCCCATGAAGTAAGACCTCCAATTTTAAATTCTGGCTACGGGGCCATATCAGGACAAACAGAGCAACACTCTTCTTGAAATTAACACATGACATGACAGGGTTGTGAACAAATTACCTGTCAGTGTAACTTCTTGCAGAGGGTATGTTTGCCAATTTTATGGAAGCAATTCATATCCAGAAGGTTCAGGGTTTAAATCAACTGAAGTTGACTAGATATTTCAGGAGGTTTACAGTGATGAAATAATAGGTGTCTCAGAGGTTAAAACATCTGTTTGCAATGTGGGAGACCTGGCTTCTATCCCTGGGTCAGGAAGATTCCTTGGAGAAGGAAATGGCAACCCACTTCAATATTCTTGCCTGGAGAATCCCATGGATGGAGAAGCCTGGTGGGCTACCAGCCACAGGGTCGCAAAGGGGCGGACACAACTGAGCGACTTCACTTATGCTGTGAAATTAATCATTGGTTTTAAAGACTGTGAATGGTAGTGAAGGAATTTTATTTGGGTGGTCAAAGAACCAGGTCAGTAAAAAAGTGTAATTTTTGTTTAACCATTACTGAGTTATAAATGAGAGATATGGGACAGAGAATAAATACACAAAGGCACTTATTTAAACCCACTAAATACAAAAAGTTAAATCCCAGAACTAGAACATGAGGGCCCACAGGGTTACAAGAGTATCTGTACTTACAAGACAAATGTACCTGCTTAAGGCAGGTAAAGTTGACTTGAACATAGTAAGCATTCAAAAAAAAAAAAGTTACTATTATTATGGTGCTTGTCATTATTATCAAAACATTTGAAAGCAAATTTTGGTCTTTACAGTGAAGCTTTGAATATTTCTCTAAGAGAAGAACTGTTAATAAAATAACCAAATATATGAACAAACTATATTTGATTAAAAACTCTAAATTTTGCTCCATATTTATTCTAAACCATGGCTATTAAAATTGACTTGAAAAAGTTAATAGAATGAGCTCCTTTAACATTTATATAGAAAAGAAAGGCAATAATGTTGCAAAACAATTTATATTCTCTAAGTCTGATGATTTTATGATTTATTCCATGTTCTCTGCAGTTTCAGAATGTTTAGTAGATTTTGTATAGATAGATAGATAGATAGATAGATAGATAGATAGATAGATGATAGATACACTTTTAGGAAATTGGCTTACTGTAGAAGGCAGTGCTTCCCTAGTGGCCCCCTAGTGACTTCCCTAGTGGTTCAGCCAGTAAAAATCTGTCTGTAGTGCAACAGATCTGGGTTCAATCCCTGGCTTGGGAAGATCCCCTGGAGAAGGGAAGGACTACCCTCGCAAGTATTCTGTCTTGAAGAATTCCATGTGCTGTATAGTACATGGGGTCAGAAAGAGTCAGATACAACTGAGTGACTTTCACTTTCAATACTTTCAGAAGGCAATGCATATTGTTGCATCTAAATAAATTAAGTCCACTAACTTTTTCTTCTAAAAATATGTATGTATATATATATATATATATATACATGTATATATAATCATTCTTTACTGAAATAAAGTAAATATAAACCTGACATAGCTCCATAAGCAAGGGATTAAAAGAAAAAAAAGAAAGAAAGAAAGAAAGAAGCTTCCATTATTCCAGTAACTAAATGTACTTGAAATTTCACAGAAGAAAATACCAGCCTATATATGTCATGCTAATTATTTCTAAATAAAACTGGGGGAAAAAGAGAAACAACTTGTCTCATGAACCTGTAAAAAACTCCAGGTTTTTATTTTAAGAAGAATAAAGGAACTATAAAAGACAGATTTTGAGGTAAGTATGGGAGAAGGCAATGGCACCCCACTCCAGTACTCCTGCCTGGAAAATCCCATGGATGGAGGAATCTGGTAGGCTACAGTCCATGGGGTCGCTGAGGATCAGGCACGACTGAGTGACTTCACTTTCACTTTTCACTTTCATGTATTGGAGAAGGCAATGGCAACCCACTCCAGTGTTCTTGCCTGGAGAATCCCAGGGATGGGGGAGCCTGGTGGGCTGCCGTCTATGGGGTCACACAGAATCGGACACGACTGAAGTGACTTAGCAGAAGCAGGATTAGAGGAGAAGCAGTAGAAAAATGGAGAGGAACTACCCCAGAAGATTTTTGAGGGATATAAACTTATTCTTCTGGTTTTGTAAGTGAGAAAAATTTATAAAGATTTTGGGTGATATCCATGAGCATTAATAGCTTGGTGCATGTGACCTAGAATAGTGTGTCTTTTGGGTCAGAGGCAAAATTAATCCATGCAGTCAAGAGGCTGAATTAACAACAAGAAACCCAAGATGCTAATCAATATTAACTTATGGTTTTCATAATGCAGCATAGTTTTCCAGTACCAGTGAGTGAAGGTAAGAAGCAAAAGTTATCAAGGATAATTGCATTCTTATTTTATTAAGGCTATATAGAGAGATGGAGTAAAAATCAACAGGTTCATAATAAAAAAATCATTTTATATAATATAATGTAAGATCTCTTTGCACAAGATAATATTATATCTATTTAAGAATATAGCCTCAGGAAAACAGAAATTACTACCTCAGCATTATAACTTACAACTTTCACTTTATTTGTTTCAACCCAGGCACTTTTCAAGTAAATATATCAATAAATTCACCTTCTAACTAATCATAACTCTTTTCTCTATCTAACTTCTTGTTCAGGTTGTATGCAAAATCAAAATATCTTCTAGGGGACTGCTATGCACCAGCCACATAAGTGGATAAAGACAGAAATAAAATCTTATCACAAAATTACTAACGATTCGTAAGGAAAAGACATTTCCCTGTCTAAAGCAATAAGATCAAAAAAAAAAAAAAAAAAAAAAAAACAGGGCGGTGGGAAAGTTTACTAAATACATGTTAAAACACTCTTCCTATTCTGTTGCTGCTCTAACACACTACCAAAAAAATTAGTGACTTAAAACAGCACAAATTTATACTGTCTTACAATTCATTAGGTCAAAAGTTTAAAATGGGTTTTAACTGGGTTAAAATCAAGTTTTCAGCAAGACTACATTTATTCCATCTGGAGGCTTTAGGAAAGCACCCATATCCTCTTTATAGTTTCTAGAGATCATACACATTTATTAACATGTTTCATTCATATTTAGTGCCAGCAACAATATTCTGGTTCCCACATCACATCACATCACTTTTACCTTCTCTTTGCTAATTTATTCCATTTTTCAAGACCTTTTGGTAACAGTAAACATACCTAGATAACCCAAGATAAATTACAGCTGAATTAGGAGTTTGGGGATTAACATGTACATACTAAAAAACCATGTGTGCATGCTCAGTTCAGTTCAGTTCAGTAGCTCAATTCTGTCCGACTCTTTGTGACCCCATGAATCACAGCACGCCAGGCCTCCCTGTCCATCACCAACTCCCAGAGTTCACTCAGACTCATGTCCATCGAGTCCGTGATGCCATCCAGCCATCTTATCCTCTGTAGTTCCCTTCTCCTTATGCCCCCAATCCCTCCCAGCATCAGAGTCCTTTCCAGTGAGTCAACTCTTCACATGAAGTGGCCAAAATACTGGAGTTTCAGCTTCAGCATCATTCCTTCCAAAGAAATCCCAGGGCTGATCTCCTTCAGAATGGATTGGTTGGATCTCCTTGCCGTCCAAGGGACTATCAAGAGTCTTCTCCAACACCACAGTTCAAAAGCATCAATTCTTCAGTGCTCAGCCTTCTTTACAGTACAACTCTCACATCCATACATGACCACTGGGGAAAAAATAGCATTGACTAGATGGACCATAGTCGGCAAAGTAATGTCGCTGCTTTTTAATATGCTACCTAGGTTTGTCATAACTTTTCTTGCAAGGAGTAAGTGTCTTCTAATTTCATGGCTGCACGCTGCTTTTTAATATGCTATCTAGGTTTGTCATAACTTTTCTTGCAAGGAGTAAGTGTCTTCTAATTTCATGGCTGCAGTCACCATCTGCAGTGATTTTGGACTCCAAAAATGTAAAATCTGACACCATTTACACTGTTTCCCTATCTATTTCCCATGAAATGATGGGGCCAGATGCCATGATCTTCATTTCCTGAATATTGAGCTTTAAGCCAACATTTTCACTCTGCACTTTCGCTTTCTTCAAGAGGCTTTTCAGTTTCTCTTCACTTTCTGCCATAAGGGTGGTGTCATCTCTATATCTGAGGTTATTGATATTTCTCCCAGCAATCTTGATTCCAGCTTGTGTTTCTTCCAGTCCAGGGTTTCTCATGATGTACTCTGCATATGAGTTAAATAAGCCAGGTGACAGTATATAGCCTTGATGTACTTCTTTTCCTATTTGGAACCAGTTTGTTGTTCCATGAGCAGTTCTAACTGTTGCTTCCTGACCTGCATACAGATTACTCAGGACGCAGGTCAGGTGGTCTGGTATTCCCTTCTCTTTCAGAATTTTCCACAGTTTATTGTGATCCACACAATCAAAGGTTTGGCATAGTCAATAAAGCATAAATAGATGTTGTTGTTGTTGTTGTTTTTTTTCAGGAACTCTCTTGCTTTTTGTATTATCCAGTGAATGTTAGCAATTGAAGAGATAGGAAAGCCTTCTTTAGAGATTAGTGCAAAGAAATAGAGGAAAAGAACAGAATGGAAAAGACTAGAGATCTCTTCAAGAAAATTAGAGATACCAAGGGAATATTTCATGCAAAGATGGACTCAATAAAGGACAAAAACGGTATGAACCTAACAGAAGCAGAAGCTATTAAGAAGAAGTGGCAAGAATACACAGAACTGTACAAAGAAGATCTTCACGACCCAGATAATCACGATGGTGTGATCACTCATCTAGAGCCAGACATCCTGGAATGTGAAGTCAAGTGGGCCTTAGAAAGCATCACTATGAACAAAGCTAGTGAAGGTGATGGAATTCCAGTTGAGCTATTTCAAGTCCTGAAAGATGATGCTGTGAAAGTGCTGCACTCAATATGCCAGCAAATTTGGAAAACATAGCAGTGACCACAGGACTGGAAAAGGTCAGTTTTCATTCCAACTCCAAATAAAGGCAATGACAAAAAATGCTCAAACTACCACACAGCTGCACTCATCTCACAAGCTAGTAAAGTAATGCTCAAAATTCTCCAAGCCAGGCTTAAGCAATACATGAACCATGTGCATGTTCAGTTGTGTCCAACTTTTTGCAACTCTATGGACTGTAGCCCTCCTGGTTCCTCTGTCCATGGGATTCTCCAGACAAGAATAGTGGAGTGGATTGCCATTTCCTACTCCAGGGGATCTTCCCAACCCAGGAATTGAACCCACACCACCATGTGTCTTCTGAATTGTTGGGCAGATTCTTTAGCACTGTATCACTTGGGAACATATTATTCTATATAAAGTAGATAACCAAGAAGGACCTACTGCAGAACACAGAGAACTGTATCAGTATTTTGTAATAAGCTGTAAGGGAAAATAATATGAATAATATACAATGTATGCATATGTATAAGTGAACACTTTTCTTTATACCTGAAGCTAACATAGCATTGTAAATCTACTATACTACTTAAAAAAAAAAAAAAAAAAAGACAACTAATTAGCAATTGTAATTTTCCTTGGAATCTTAATTTTCCTTAGCTATGTAAGATAAAATAGTCACAGTTTTTGGAAATTAGAGGTTGAATATCTGTGAAGGTACTGCCTATAGTTATGTTTTTAGAGCAGTAGGGAAATTTTTATGTAAAAGACATGAAACTTACACTATGCTTTGATATGTACGTAAAATGCAGGATAAATCTACTGGAAATTTCAAGAATACCAAGTGATAAAATTTTTTTAATAGTTCCAATAAAATCAGAACTTGTGTCTAGTCTATGAACAATAAAGTTAAAGTGAAAGTTGAAAGTGAAGTCACTCAGTAGTGTCCAACTCTTTGTGACCCCATGGACTGTAGCCTACCAGACTTCTCTGCCCATGGCATTTTCCAGGCAAGTGGACTGGAGGGGGTTGCCATTTCCTTCTCCAGTCAATGGACAATAAAGATAAATGCTATATGTTCATATTGCTTTTTAAAAACTGGCCTAAATTAATAAAATATTTAGACTGGGCATGAGGAAAAGGAGACGACAGAGGATGAGATGGCTGGATGGCATCACCGACTTGATGGATGTGAGTTTGAGTGAACTCCGGGAGTTGGTGATGGACAGGGAGGCCTGGCGTGCTGTGATTCATGGGGTCACAAAGAGTCAGACACGACTGAGCAACTGAACTGAACTGATGGTAACTCTATTTTTAATTTTTTAAGGAAACTCCATACTGTTGTCCCAATTACATCCCCACCAACAATGTAGGAGGGTTCCTTTTCCTCCCTACCCTCTCCAGCGTTTATTATTTGTAGATTTTTTAAAATGATGACCATTCTGATTATTGTGAGGTGGTACCTTATTATAGTTTTGATTTGCATTTATGTAATAATTAGTGATATTGAGCATTTTTTCATATGCTTGTCAGCCATCAATATGTTTTCTTTGGAGAAACATCTATTAAGGTCTTCTTCCCTTTTTTTTTTTTTTTTGGAGAAGGCAATGGCACCCTATTCCAGTACTCTTGCCTGGAAAATGCCATCGACGGAGGAGCCTGGAAGGCTGCAGTCCATGGGGTCGCTGAGGGTCGGACACAACTGAGTGACTTCACTTTCACTTTTCACTTTCATGCGTTGGAGAAGGAAATGGCAACCCTCTCCAGTGTTCTTGACTGGAGAATCCCAGGGACAGGGGAGCTTGGTGGGCTACCATCTATGGGGTCGCACAGAGTTGGACATGACTGAAGCGACTTAGCAGTAGCCCATTTTTTATTGTTTTTTTTTTTTATATTAACCTGTGAGCTCTTTGTATGTTTTGGAAATTAATCCCTTATTGGTTGCATTGTTGGCATATATTTTCTCCCATTATGTGGGTTGTCTTTTTGTCTCTTTGATTTCTTTCATCAGAGTCTTATATTTCCAGAGTACAGATTTTTTTTGCCTCCTTTAGGTAGGTTTATTCCTAAATATTTTGTTCTTTTTGATATCATAGTGAATGGGGTTATTTCCTCTCTCTGACATTTTGTTGTTAGTTTATAAAAGTGCAGCAGATTTATGTATATTAATTTTGTATCCAGCAACTTTACCAAATTCATTCATGAGCTCTACTAGTTTTCTGGTAGCATCTTTAGGATTTTCTGTGTAAAGCATTGTCATCTCTGTCCAGTGACAGTTTTACTTCTTTTCCAATTTGGATTCCTTTTCTTTATTTCTGTCTTCTTCTTTTTTTTTTCTGATCGCTGTGGCTAGAAATTCCAAAATTATGTTGAATAAAAGTGGTGAGAATGGGATTCCTTGTCTTATTCCTGAACTTATAGGAAAACTTTTCATTTTTTCACTATTGAATATGATGTTAGCTGTGGGTTTGTTATATATGTTGTGTTATATATATGTGTGTGTGTGTGTGTGTGTGTCATATATGTCAAGATATTTTTACTCTGCCACTTTCTGCAGAATTTTTTTTATCATAAATGGATATTGAATTTCATGAAAAGCTTTTTCTACGTCTATTGAGATGATCATATGATTTTCATTCTTCAGTTTGTTAATGTGGTGTAGCACATTGATTTGTAGATACTAAAAATTCTTGTATTCCTGGAATAAATCCCACTTGATCATGATATATGTTGCAGTCAGTTAACATATTTAATTTACTGTTGGAGTCAGTTTGCAAGTATTTTGTTGAGGATTTTTACACCTATATTCATCAGTGATATTGGCTGTAATTATTTTATGATCCTCCTTCTGGTTTTGGTATCAGTGCTGGTGGCCTCATAGTATGAGTTCAGCAGTGTCCCTAGTCTGTAATTTTTTGGAGTAGTTTCAGAATAGGTATTAGCTCGTCTCTAAATGTTTGGTAGAATTAATCTGCGAAGCCATCTGGTCCTGGACTTTTTGTTTGTGTTTTAAATTATTGATTCAGTTTCAGTACTGGTAATTGGTTTGTTTATATTTTCTGTTTCTTATTTGATATATTCTTAATTATTCTTCTTGCTCAAGCAATAGCAAACGTATTCATAGTCCCAGTAGCAAATAAACTCATCTTCCCATGTTCTGACTGCTCAGTTTATTTACACAGACAGCTGACCCTTGAACAACATGGGTTTAAACCACACAAGTCACTTCTACATGGATTTTTTTTTTTTTTTCACAGTAAGCGCTACAGTAGTGCATGATCGTAGTTGTGCAGGGCAGAGACCTGGTGATCCAAGGTCACTGAAGAAGTAGACTTGCTGGGGGGACAGAGGCCTGTGGGTCTTGCTGCAACCAGACTGGGCTCTGTCTTAGCTCTCTTTAGACTGTGTGCTCCCCCACGAGACCACCCAGTCATTTGGCACCTCCCCTGAGACACCTGATCCCACAGAGGGCTGCCCTGTAGTGAGGAGGGTCCCCCCTGGTACCTGTCTGTCTCTCTGAGTTTGACTAGCACATTTCATTCCTGAGCGGATCCTCTCAGGCCCCAGACGGAGTTTCAGAACCTGGCCCGCTGAGTCCTAGGCTGATGGCCGGGTCCTCACTGGGTGGTGCCCAGCCCGAGCACGCAGCAGGCTAGCTGGTTGTGGTCCTTTCAGGCACCTCCCGTGACCACTTCCTCCTGCCTGAGGACTGTCTCTAGCCCTGAGGAGAGTTGACTGTGTGATCAGAGAATGGCCTTTGGAGGGTGAGTGACACACCTGGAACCCCTTCTTTTTAATAAGGGAGAAGAAGACCAATGTGAGTGGGAACTTGAAGGGAGACAGGACTTGTAAGATGGTCAGTACTGGTCCAGCCACAGGGCAGCCAGGGATTCAGAACTCCTGACCCCCCAGTCACCACCGAGTTATTTCAGCAGTTCCTGCTACTTCTTCAGGAAGTGCCAGAGGAATTCCTGTGATCTCCTCACAGAAGTGCCAGAGGAATTCCTGTGATCTCCTCACAGAACATCAGGACTCTACCACCTAGCCACAGGCCCACCCAACAAAGTCGCTAAGTTACCCAGACACACGCTGCCATTTTCTTGGCTTTCTTATCTCATTTGTGAGACCCAAATCCTGGATCACCCCCTGCCTCACCAGCCAGTGCCCAAGAGACTGCAGACAGTCTCCATAGACTTTCTGTGCAACATTTCCTTGTCTATGGAGTAGTTATGATATTACACACTTGGTAGGGTTAGTGCAAGGGCTGGAGATAAAGTGAAAACAGAAGCTGGTAATGGTATTAGGGAATCGATATTATATCACGCAGTCATTCATTCAATATGTACACACCAGGTCCTGTTCTAGGAGCTGAGCAGACAGCATTGAAAAAGACAACTTGTCCTCATGAAGCTCAGATTCTAGCAGCAAAAGCAGGCCAAACACACATAGTCTACAATGTCATGAAGTGACCTGTGTTCAGAAGAGAATCGAAGCCCAGGGTAAAAAGAAAGAAAGCGGCAGGTGAGATAGGGTGGTGGCTGTTTCAAGGAATGCCTTCCTGAAAAGGTGATGTGAGCAGAAACCTGAAAAAAAAAAAGCAAAGCATTACCCATGCACATACCTAAGGGAAGAGCATTCCAGGCTACCTCTTGTCGTTTACAATTCCGGGACTCCGTCCTCGGTAGACTGTACAAATACTCTTTCGTTCATCCGGAATTCCTAGCCCTCTCTTATCACCTTATCACCGGTCCCCGGTCTAGATCCTAGAGTATTTGATATGATTTTAGGACCTTAATGAGGTCCTTACTACTTTTGGTGGTCTCCCAAAACTCGTCTTTTTGACGCACTAGTATAATTTCGATCTTTCGAAGTGAGGTCGAGCTGATTATAAAATAAACTGTAGGGCAGCAAAAAAGAAAAAGGACAGGACAATGAAAAAGCTGTCTCAGGCATCTAGGAGAGTAAGAGGGTAGCCTGGACGATGCTGAGAGCGTGGAGGTGAATAAGGAGCCACTGGGCTCAAGATGTTTTTCTGTGGATGGAGTCAGCAGAGCTTTCTCTGGGAGTAACTGCTGGGTATGAGAAGAGGAAAGGAGTCAAAGATGCTCCAGGTGTTTAGGGCCTGACTATTTGGGCAAATGATATTGTCATTTCAGAGGCAGCGAACACTAAGAAAGGATGGGTTTGGGCAGGTGGGGGTACCTAAATCCAGACGGTGCTTTATACATGTTAAGTTTGAGATGTGTCATAGATAACCAAGTACAAATATTGAGCAGGCAGGTATATATTAGAAGGCAGAGGTCCAGGAGACATTGAAGCTGGCCGTAAATAGGAGCTCTCGGGATCACGAGAAATTCTTGACAGAGACCAAAGTTCTGTGAGGACAAAGACTGTGACTGTTTCATTGACCTCAGTGTGCCCAGCACGAGCATTCAGTATGTGTGTGATGAGTAAATTAATCTGTGGCCATTAAACTGTTGCATGAGAAATATCAGTTCAGTTCAGTCACTCAGTTGTGTCCAACTCTTTGCGACCCCATGAACTGCAGCACACGAGGCCTCCCTGTCCAACGCCAACTCCCAGAGTCTACCCAAACCCATGTCCATTGAGTTGGTGATGCCATCCGACTATCTCATCCTCTTTCGTTCCCTTCTCCTCCTGCCCCCAATCTTTCCCAGCATCAGAGTCTTTTCAGATGAGTCAGCTCTTCGCATCAGGTGGCCAAAGTATTGGAGTTTCA
>SJYC01060493.1:0-62228 GCA_006408675.1 Madoqua kirkii | reverse complement strand
AGTTGGTGATGCCATCCGACTATCTCATCCTCTTTCGTTCCCTTCTCCTCCTGCCCCCAATCTTTCCCAGCATCAGAGTCTTTTCAGATGAGTCAGCTCTTCGCATCAGGTGGCCAAAGTATTGGAGTTTCAGCTTTAGCATCAGTCCTTCCAATGAACACCCAGGGCTGATCTTTAGGATGGACTGGTTGGATCTCCTTGCAGTCCAAGGGACTCTCAAGAGTCTTCTTCAACACCACAGTTTAAAAGCATCACTCCTTCGGCACTCAGCTTTCTTTATAATCCAACTCTCAGATCCATACATGACAACTGGAAAAACCATAGCCTTGACTACACGATCCTTTATTAACAAAGTAATGTCTCTATCTTTTAATATGCTGTTTAGGTTGGTCATAACTTTCCTTCCAAGGAGTAAGCGTCTTTTAATTTCATGGCTACAATCACCACCTGCAGTGATTTTGGAGCCCAGAAAAATAAAGTCTGACACTGTTTCCACTGTTTCCCCATCTATTTCCCATGAAATGATGGGACCAGATGCCATGATCTTCATTTTCTGAATGTTGAGCTTTACGCCAACTTTTTCACTCTCCTCTTTCACTTTCATCAAGAGGCTCTTTAGCTCTTATTCACTTTGCCATAAGGGTGGTGTCATCTGCATATCTGACATTATTGATATTTCTCCCAGAAATCTTTATTCCAGCTTGTGCTTCCTCCAGCCCAGCATTTCTCATATAAGTTAAATAAGCAGGGTGACAATATACAGCATATAAGTTAAATAAGCAGGGTGACAATATACAGCCTTGACATACTCCTTTTCCTATTTGGAACCAATCTGTTGTTCCATGTCCAGTTCTAAGTGTTGTTTCCTGACCTCCATACAGGTTTCTCATGCAAAACAAAAGTACTAACTGAAAGTTTGCTTAATTATTCCAGACCAAAAATAGAAAGTGTGTCATTTCTTAAGAAGTAATTAGCATATGATAGAATCAAAGCTTGACACTGAAAGGAATCTTTCAGGCCAATTTAATGGAAAAGTTCAAAATTGTGGAGGCGGGGATGGTAAGGGAAGTAGATGGTTTATTGCCAAGGGTAGGAGAGTATTGAGGGACCGCCCAGTGACAGTAAACTGAATAAATAAGATCTTGACCATCAATGCTCTACTCTTATTCAAGTATATAAAGATGTTGCAGTTAGTAAAATAAGAGAGAGGGACATGTTCTCCTAAACAATAACTCCAGTGACCAAGTGTCTTTGCAAGGGAGAGAGTTTAGTGTTTGTACTTTAGAAGAAGTCTTTGGGAAACTCAGATCTAATCCAAGCCTTTTGTTTTACTGATACAGAAAGGGAAGGGGAGTGGGATTAATGGCTTGCATAAGTGACACAGCTAATTAATGACTGGATGGACCCCTCAGTCTCCTTAATGTGAGCCTGAAACTCTGTTCTGACACTCAGCACCAACTTTCTTCAGACCAGTAATTGAGGTATCGCCTTAGAACAGAACTCATTTATTTTTGGGCATGGAATTATTTGAGTGATTTATTTTGCAGGTAATTTAATATGAGAATTATAATTAGACTTTGCTTTAGCTAATTTCAAAATCCATTTACAATTCCCTAAACACATTACTTTTGGCAATGCTAAAGAATAAGTAGTCCAGGAAAGGTCACTGAAAGTAAAATGTTTAATTTGCAGGAGATAATTTACCAAGTAAGTAATTCTATGTTGAAAAATTAAAACTTGATTTGTGTTGCAAACATCATTTTAAGGAAGCTGAGAAGCCCATGTAAACCTTCATGACAGGACACATCTGAATATCCACAATTTTCAGTTCACATCCTAGCTCCACAGCTCAATTACCTGTATATACCATGTTGGCCAAGCTAACGCAGTCCTTCAGGCCTCAGTTTACACATCTGCAAGATGGGGAGGGAGCTATTTCCTTTCTAATGAGAACATTAGAGAGCACACCATTTGATGTCTGCACAGGCCAGGCCCTGGGGAAAGAGAGGAACCCCTCACATCTTACACATGAGGAAACTGAGGTCTGTTAGAAATAACCCAAAGAGACCATTGTGAGTTTAGCTGGCAGTCCAGTCCCCTAGGTTTTAACTGTGCCCCCCAACTCAGTCGCTGTCTCCTGATGTTCCTGGTTCCTAACTTCCTCCAGGCTGCATTTGCCAGGAAATTGCCCAGCCATGCCACCTGGACAACTTCCCTGATGGAGGAGGAGGTGCCCCATGGGGCCCCAGCCCTGGGGCTGGCATCACAGTCTGAGCCTGTAGGCTACCCTGGGGGCTCCATTAATCACACATCCTGCCACTCAGCGCAGCTGGCCCCAGCCTGAGCACAGGCTCGTTTACGGTTGTTGCACAACAGGAAGCGGGCCGGTGTTCAGGGCCGAGCTGGCCCACTGAGAGCCATGGCTCCGGGTGCCCCGGTCCTGCAGCCACGGGCGTGCCCTCGCCTCGGCGTTTGCCAGGGGAGTAGCAGTCTTCTCCTGCAGCTTGGAGCGGGTTTGCAGGGTGAGAGGTTGCTTTGGTTTTTGTCCACTGTCACGTGTTTGGCAGCCGTGACCAGAAGGCAGGGCGGGGGTTGCCTTTTGTGGAGTCAGGGTTCCCCTGCAGAGTTCTCCAACAGTGGATGCAAGCGAAATGGCAGAGGCGTGAGTCACTGCATGAGACGTGAGCTGGCCCACTGAGAGCCATGGCTCCGGGTGCCCCGGTCCTGCAGCCACGGGCGTGCCCTCGCCTCGGCGTTTGCCAGGGGAGTAGCAGTCTTCTCCTGCAGCTTGGAGCGGGTTTGCAGGGTGAGAGGTTGCTTTGGTTTTTGTCCACTGTCACGTGTTTGGCAGCCGTGACCAGAAGGCAGGGCGGGGGTTGCCTTTTGTGGAGTCAGGGTTCCCCTGCAGAGTTCTCCAACAGTGGATGCAAGCGAAATGGCAGAGGCGTGAGTCACTGCATGAGACGGGAACAGGGAGACATCCTGTTGATGCCAAGCCATTTTCAGTTCAGTTATGAGAATTTACACCCCCCCCCCAAAAAAAGGAAAAATCAGCATTCAGCGTGCATCTCCTCAGCACAGTGGGGTCTAGCACCTGGCTCTGGCCCCTGTGAAGGAGGGCCCTGGACACAGCTTGGTTTAGCGCTCAGGAAATTGGCCATGTCCTTGATCTTGCTGCATCTGTGATGGGATCAGAGAACCCTCTTTGCCAAAGAAACTTTCTGCTAAGGTTTCGTTTGGTTTTTGATTTTTGTTTGGTTTTGATTCAAGTATGTTCCCTTGTTTCTCTTCTTGGGATGGTAATGTACTGTATGGCTTTTTATGATTTTCTTTTGTGTAAAAATTGTTCATTTTTCTGACAGGAACTTTTGCTTATGAAGATCAACTGAGAATTTGTATTTGAGGGACTCTCTGCTCCTTTTCATGGAATTCTCATAATCCCCTTGTTCTTAAATTATTCATTATATAGTGAATAGCTCCCGTCTGTTGAATGCTCAGAGGCAGGCACCCTTTTAAAAACGTCACATACACCTTTAACCCTCACAACAGCTCCATGAGGTAGAGGGTCTATTGTTATTCCCAGTTTGCAGATAAGGGGGACTGAACTCAGGTTAAGCAATATCCAGAGTCACAAAGTAGCTGAATGGCAAACGCCAGAATTTAAGCCCTGTTCCTAATCATGTTCCTTGCCAGCAGTTACAGAAAGTATGTCAGCAGAACTTTGATCTCATGAGATGTTCCTAGGAAAACGTAACTGTGTTCAAATAATTAGGGGAAATGCTGTAAACCACATGTCTCTTGCAGATCATAAGTGCATCTTAGCGTGGAAAGACCCTGAGAAGTCCTGCGTGGAAGAAGTCTTGCTCTTGCTCAGTCTACTTTTTTTTAACTAGGGCTTTTTAAAATAGATGTGAAATGGACCCTTATTTCCTTGTATACCTATTAAGTGGTAATGCCATTTTGAGATGCACCACCGTGGTATATGAAAGTATATAACCAGGCGTGAGTGTGTGGGCTTTGGAACCAAAATACCTGGGTAACATCCCATATCTGCTCCTATGTGGGTAAGCTATATCTGCTTCCTCTGCCTCACTTTCCCATCTGTACAATGGGGAAATATAATAGCACTCTCTAGCAGGGTGATGGTGAGGACTAAATTACTCAATATATCTAGAAGACCTAGGAGAGTGTTGCGCACATAGAGAAGTACTCATTCTAAATGGAGAAGATTGAATCAAAACACTTGTACCTGTGGGGTCTGGCCAAAGCCAGGATGCTATTTCATGATGTTTAGAAAACACAACAGAGGAAGTACACCTCCCCCTTCCCCTCAGTGCTCTCTCTAGCTGCCCTAGATTCTGCCTTTCACCATATGGTTGGTCCTGATAGCAGCTCAGAGCTGGGCTTGGGTCTGTCTCCCCTCGAGTCAAGATTAGCATGCACTCTTGCTGGGACAGGGGACAGCTATCGGTGTTCGCCACACGCTTGTGGGTGGCCCCAGCAGAATCTGCCGAGAGAGTATGCTGGAGAAAAAGGAGCTCAAGTTCCCCGGGTTTCAACAAGGCAGCTGCCCATGCATTCTATTGGCTCCTGGATTTCCAGAAGGGGAAGATGATTGGAAAGCATTGCACTTTGGCTGAATTTGCTGCTCCTCCTGTCACCTGCCACTCACCAGAGCAGCTCCTCCAAGGGGCTCCAGCAGTGGATGAGAAGCCTTACAATCCTGCAGGCTCAGATTCTGGTGCTAGTGTCTCAGCACCAGCCAGCCTGAGCCACCTGGTGTGAAGTCCTGCAGCAGCCAGATAGTGTTTTGGTGGGGCTCCCTGCTCTTCCTCTCCCCTGCATATTCCAAAGTTGCTTGTGCATTGACTCCTGGGAAGGATCAGAGAGAAGTCCATTGGGGAGAAGTCAAGCAATTACAGGAATTTGCCAATTTTTTAAAATGACTTGCTATTGCCCTTGGTGATTTTTCTCTAAATTGTAAATGCCTCAAAATGAGACATTCAAATTAGCAAAATGCACCAGTCCTCTCTATGAGCAAGGCTGGTTGTCCATGATATAGTTATTATTGAGTAAAAAGTGAAATTTGCAGAACTATATATAAGTATAGTTCCATTTGTTTGAAAATCCACATATATGTGTGTGATGGTTGTTTGGAAGGGCCAGGAGAAGGTGTGGAAGGAATGAAACAGACTAGGAACAGTAGTTACCCTTTTGGAGTAAACTTAGAAGGAAAGAGTTTTAACTTTTTATCCAGTTCACATGCATATAGGTTGAATTTTTCAACATATTTCTTTTGTTATTAAAAGAAGAAGAAAATAATAAAAGGGAAACACTCCTAGCTAGCTCCAAAAATAGGGCTAGACTAAATAATAGTGGTTAATAATGGGTGTTGTCAGCCTGGGCCGGGAGGCTTTGCAGTGAGAAAGAAGGAAACTCAGACCAGACCAGAAAATGGGCCAATTCCAGTCCCAGTCAGCACAGCGCTGGCTCCGCTCAGCCGTGCAGTGGGTGGCTTTGGAGCCTGTGCAGTTACAAGTGGCGCTAAGTTTTGCTTTTCCTTTCCCACGCCTTCCCTCCGGTAAGCCACCCAAGCTGCTGGGGTCCTCGGGGATTCAGCTCCCCCCGTGCTGCCCTTGGCCATGAAAAAGCACTTTAATCACCCAGGCCCTAACTGAGTGGAGGCGTCCTCCCCAAGCTCAAACACAAGTGGGCACTGACTTCCAGGAGGGCCGTTGTTATCACTGGGTCACCTCTGCAGAGTCCCTTCTCTGAGAAAGTTCCTCCCCTAAAGCTTGGAGCCCTGCCCGGGGGTAAAGATTCGAGAGTGTGAGACGGAGTAGGGAGAGCCTTGTCTCAAATTCGGGAACTGGGGTCCTTTCCCAATTCTGAGGAGCCTTGGACCAATCAAATTTCCTTTTGCCTCAGTTTTCTCAGATGCTAGACTTACAAAGTTATTTAATTACAGGGCAGTTGGAGGTGTGATAATAGACATGAACGGGCTTCAAAAGGTAAAAGGTGGCAGTTTTTTTTTGTTGTTTTTTTTTTTTAAGGTGGCTATTTGAAAGAAAAACTGGCCCTGGGATATTACTAGTGGTAGTGCTGTGCTGGGAAGGCGCGGAGGGGTGGGCGGTGCTGGTGCTCAGTGCCTGATCGGATTTCTCTCCCAACACAGCGTTCACTTTCTGCGTTGATGGGGAAGCAGAGCCCCTTCCTTTGCAGCATTCAAAGTACCTGCTGTCCTAGGAATCCCCTTCGTAGATAAGAAACACGAGGGCCTGAGAGGTTGAATCTGTTGTTATTGTCCGATCACTCAGTTGTGTCCAACTCTACGACCCCACGGACTGCAGCACACCAGGCTTCCCTGTCCTTCACCATCTCTTGGAGTTTGCTCACAGAACGATCTGTCTCTTTTTCCCACCTTCCCAGATCCCACCAGAAGTCGGGGAACAGGGCCCAAAGTGAGGCTGGACTCTTGGACTCCACGTTCTAAGCATTTAACTGAACCTTCCTCATGCAACAGTCCCTTATTCTGAGGGTAGCTGTAACTGGTTGTCAGCGTCTGTTGAAGAATGACTTGGAGTGGAACTCCACTCCTCACAGATACTTCCTGTAGGGTTTACCGGTTTTCCCTCCAGATGTCAGTCATTCAGAGAAGGCAATGGCACCCTACTCCAGTCTCATGCCGAGAAAATCCCATGGATGGAGGAGCCTGGTAGGCTGCAGTCCATGGGATCACCAAGAGTTGGAAATGACTGAGCGACTTCACTTTCACTTTTCACTTTCATGCATTGGAGAAGGAAATGGCAACCCACTCCAGTGTTCTTGCCTGGAGAATCCCAGGGACGGGGGAGCCTAGTGGGCTGCCATCTGTGGGGTCGCACAGAGTGGGACACGACTGACTCGACTTAGCAGAGACATCAGATTGTCCGGTTGAATGGTGCACCTGAACTTGTCCAGCTCATTTATGATACGCCCTGTGGGCTTTTTCTTCTCACCTTCCCACTCTCTTTCCTCATTCACTCAGAAACTAAGAGATGTTGCACCTTCATTTGTTAAGTAAATATTGATTGACTGCCACCATGCGTAAGACTAAAACTGTATCTGTCTTTCACTGGCTTAAGTTCAGAGAGGGTGGGGAGCACTAAGAGATAAGCACACAGATAACGCCGTTACAAAGTCAGAGGCAGCATAGTGCCTGAGAGGTGCAAGGACTGTTTCAGACCCTCAAAAGAGGAACAACTCATCTCCGTCTGACAGACCCAGGAGAGACATATCTGATCATATCATTCCCTGCTTAAAATTTTTCAGTGGTTCTCAGTTACAACGGCACCCCACTCTAGTACTCTTGCCTGGAAAATCCTATGGACGGAGGAGCCTGGAAAGCTGTAGTCCATGGGGTCGCTGTGGGTCAGACAAGACTGAGTGAGTTCACTTTCATGCACTGGAGAAGGAAATGGCAACCCACTCCAGTGTTCTTGGCTGGAGAATCCCAGGGACAGAGGAGCCTGGTGGGCTGTCGTCTGTGGGGTCACACAGAGTTGGACATGACTGAATTGACTTAGCAGCAGTTGCCTCCAGCATAAAATCCCAACTCCAGAGCCTGGAAGCCTACCATTTGACTCTCTCCCACACCACTTCCAGCTCTTCTTCATGGCATCTCTGCTCTGGTGAACCTAACTGCTACCTGCCTTTCTCTGCACAGCACCAGGCTTTCGTAGCCTTTTCCCTTCGATTTGGAATGCCCTACCCTCCCAGCTCCCATGCCTTCAGTACGGTGCTACCTTCTCCTTGAAGCCTGCCCAGATTTCCCGTAACCAGAAGGAATCACTCCCTCTTGGGAACTCCCTTTTTGCTGACCTCTCTGTCTCTCCTGATGCAGCTTTTCTGCTTTAGGTTATTTGTGGACGTGCAAGTTTCCCTCTGCTGAATGGAAGGCTCCTTGAGGGTTTATTTGTACATGCTCAGTGCCTCCCAAAGCATCAGAGCAGCTCCCCAGTAAACAACTAGCCACCCTCCCCGATAAACAGCTGTGAGAGGGAGGGTTAGGGGTAGCTCTTGACTGGAGGATCAGTAGAGACTTGGTGGTAGAAGTAACCCGACAGAACCTGGAAACAGGGGTGACATCTCACAGGGGGTCGAAGTCAGAGTTCAAGTCCAGGGACCATTCAAAGGGCTGCAGGTCAGGTGCTTTTTCTCCACCTCTTTTGAGTGGTGGGTCCCCTTTGATTAATGCAATGGACCCTCTCCCTGAAAAGTGTAAATACCCACTGTTTCACAGTGGGCATTTGGATCTTTTGGGGAATAAAGAATCCCCAAAGCAAAAAGCTAGTTGAAGACTGAAAAGGTAGATTACAGCCAAATTGTGCAGGGTTTCTGGGCCACGATGAAAATGCATTTACTTCAGCAATTAAACAGGGAGCAGTTGATTTTTCTTTTTTTTTTTTTTACTTTCTTTTGAAGTATAATATCTTACAGCTACTGGGCCAAATCATAATGATTTTTTTCGCAAGTTAACCACACACATGTAACCAGCTCTTGGAAAAGTCCCCTTGTGTCCCTTTTGCCACCTTCCCCTTCAGGAGTGACCACTAGCCTGATGTCTAATCGCATAGATTAGTTTCACCTGGGTTTGTGCTTAGTGCCCTCATAAGGTAGGTCCTTCTTTTTATTCTTTGTGTCTGGCTTCTTTGAAATGGCAACCCACTCCAGTATTCTTGCCTGGAAAATCCTTGGTAGAGGAGGCTGGAGGGCTACAGTCCAAAGGGTCACAAAGAGTGGGATCCAACTGAGCGTGAACACACATGTACACACACACATATGTTTCTTTCACGCAGCATTATATTTGTGAGAGTCATCCATATTCTTGCATGCCTTTGAAGCTTGTTCGTGGTCCTTTGCTATGGAATACTCCACTGAGTGAGCTGTTATTCTCCTGCTTGGGTCATCTGAGGAGTTTCCATTTGGGGGCGGCTAAGAACATTCTAATGCATTCTTTTGGTAAATATGTGTACACAGTTCTCTTAGGTACACACCTTGGACTGGGATGGCAGTATGTAAATATCCTTCCCAAGTGAAGAGTGCCATATTTTGTATTCCCCTCATCCAGTTGATGATTCTGAGGGGCATCCTAAGATTAGGGCAGAATTTTAGGAAGATTTATCTGGCTGTGGTATCTTTGATGGCTCAGAGTGGTGGTTTCAAGTTGTGTTTTGTTTCTAAGAGCCCTGGGAATCTGCGGAGTCCCCTTAGGGGCCGCCCCCGAGCAGAGAGAAGGGAGACTTAAGTTAGTAGTCCTGCTCTGAGCTCCTCATTCACAGCCGCCCTCCAGCAGAGCAGGTGTGCTCCTATCTTTTACCATTATCTAGAATTACTGGTCCATGGCCAGCAGTCTCACAATTGGACAGCTGTTGGGGGAGAGCTCAGGGAAACCAAGAAAAGCAAAGTGGTTTTAATCATCTCCAAACACATGTCAAGAAAGGTCCTGATCCAGGGGCTGATGATAGGGACACCATAGAAGAAGGTGCAGATAGGAAAACAGAACCTGTAGGACGGGTCACCCCTGTGAATTCTTTGAATGTCAGGATGAAGGCGGCTACTTTCAGAAACAGAATTGAAGTTTTGAGTCCCAGTAACTGTAGTAAAAAAAAAAAAAAGAAAAGAAAAAAATGGAGAAGAGGGTGGCAGAGGATGAGATGGTTGGATAACATCACCAACTAACTCAATGGACATGAATTTGAGCAAACTCCAGGAGATAGTGAAGGACAGGGAAGCCTGGCATGCTGCAGTCCATGGGGTCACAAAGAGTCGGACATGGTTTAGCAACCGAATAACAACAAACCGTAGTAAAGGTTGTTTTAGTAGCAGAGAGGTTGTAAAGCCAAGCCCGGAGAAGAGCCCCCCTACTGGGGAGGGGAAGGGAAACCCAACTTCTCACAAGTTTAAGGAGCAAGCAAGCTGTATGGATGGGGGGGGAGGGGGGGTCCTACACACAGCTCCGAGACCAGACACAGATAGAAGAGTCTTCTGCAGGCCCTTGGGAGGAGATGAAATGAGGGAGGACAGAGAGGAAAAGTAAGTACACATCAGCAAAATCTTCAAGGACAGCTGAGCTTGGAGAACTCAGAAAGATGTCAGCCCGGGAGACACCGCGGGACAGTCAGAGGCATAAAGGCGTGCCCGGGACGGGCCAGGGCTCAGACCAAGTCAGAGTCAGGAGGGCAGGACAGGCCAGCAGTGTCCATGCCAAAAAATGGACTCATTCCAAGAGTTCTTCAGCTTTATCTGGAATCATGGCATTCCACAGAAGTGCCTTCTTAACCATCAGTAGTGTTCAGGGTTCTAAGTATATTATTGTGCTGTTATCTCTGAAAACCTACAGCTGTGTGCTTTTGCACATGGTAACTTAACCAGAAATTTCAGTTCTCTCTGCTAGCCTTTCCCAGAACATTCTGGATAAAAGAGAGCTTTGGAGAAGAGGGTGGCAGAGGATGAGATGGTTGGATAACATCACCAACTAACTCAATGGACATGAATTTGAGCAAACTCCAGGAGATAGTGAAGGACAGGGAAGCCTGGCATGCTGCAGTCCATGGGGTCACAAAGAGTCGGACATGGTTTAGCAACCGAATAACAACAAACCGTAGTAAAGGTTGTTTTAGTAGCAGAGAGGTTGTGAAGCCAAGCCCGGAGAAGAGCCCCCCTACTGGGGAGGGGAAGGGAAACCCAACTTCTCACAAGTTTAAGGAGCAAGCAAGCTGTATGGATGGGGGGGGAGGGGGGGTCCTACACACAGCTCCGAGACCAGACACAGATAGAAGAGTCTTCTGCAGGCCCTTGGGAGGAGATGAAATGAGGGAGGACAGAGAGGAAAAGTAAGTACACATCAGCAAAATCTTCAAGGACAGCTGAGCTTGGAGAACTCAGAAAGATGTCAGCCCGGGAGACACCGCGGGACAGTCAGAGGCATAAAGGCGTGCCCGGGACGGGCCAGGGCTCAGACCAAGTCAGAGTCAGGAGGGCAGGACAGGCCAGCAGTGTCCATGCCAAAAAATGGACTCATTCCAAGAGTTCTTCAGCTTTATCTGGAATCATGGCATTCCACAGAAGTGCCTTCTTAACCATCAGTAGTGTTCAGGGTTCTAAGTATATTATTGTGCTGTTATCTCTGAAAACCTACAGCTGTGTGCTTTTGCACATGGTAATTAACCAGAAATTTCAGTTCTCTCTGCTAGCCTTTCCCAGAACATTCTGGATAAAAGAGAGCTTACTGTATTTGTGAGCATGGCTTTATTTTAAAACATCCATGAATAGTATTTGCTCTGCCATATGCTTGCTTGCTTTAGAACCAACCTGGTGAGGGAAGCTCCCTCCCCCACCTCCCCTATTTGGACTGGCCCCCACTTACAAAAGTCTGCTGGGGCTTCAGAAGCAGCTCTGTGCTGACCTCAGCCCCCTCCCATGTGCACAATTGTCTCTGGATACTAGATTCAGTGTCTTGATCCTTATGACAACATAAGAATATTAAGCACTTAAACCAGTGATCTGAGTAGTTCTGAAGAGCAGGACAGACAGACCACTCAGAGAGAAGCAAAGAAAAGGTGCACAGCATATATGTCCTCTGTTAAGGATGAGGAAGCTGAGACCTAGAGAGAGGAAGTGACATGCCCGAGGCCACCAGCTTGGCAGAGAAATCAGGGAGTCCCAGGTATTGTGCTGAACAGTCCTGATGTGTCCCGGTCCCTTTGGCTCTTTCACCCAAGTGTACATGCAGATCACCCAGACCTTTTTCAGAATGTACTTTTCCCAGGACTTATCCTGAAATTCTGATTCTGGAGGTTAGGGGTGCATTGAAGAAGAACTACCCAGGTGATTCTGAAAGCAAACCCGTTAGAAATCCAGCTTCCAGACACTTTGTAGTTTCTGTGTTTCACTCCACACTACCTCTTAAGGGCAGGTATAATCTGCTTCTAAGAAAATGTCATTAAACAGGTTGTATTTCAGAGAGGAAAAACCAATACTTTCCTCTATTTAAGAAGTATATGGAATTATTAAAACTGAAAGTTACGCTAATAGTAAGAGAGAAAGCAGCCGTTAGGCTACTAAGAAATAGGAGTTTTGCAAGGCAGAGGATTCTTATACTTTTCCAGTTATCTGCAAAAATCCCTTACTTATTACATAAATTTGCATGTTAAATTCAAGAGGTTCACACAAGTCTATAAATAGAATTAAAATAAAATTAAGTATTTAGTTGACCCTGTCTGGTATAGATGGGATATGAGAAAGCATTTCATAAATTTCAGTCTTGGTGGCATTGTGATTACCCTAGACATTAGACATACAATACCAGATTTCAACTCTAGGTCAAGGCAGAAATGACATAACAAGTATCAGCTTCTACGTGTGACACGTAGGTATATTTTCCTAGAATTTAACTGGGGATGGTTTTCATTTATAAACGAAGGCATGAACATCCCACAGCCATGGGATTGCTGGGTTTGTTCATTTATAAATGTTGACACTGACAGGTAATGGCTGTTTATAAGACTTGGATGTGTTTATTTACTCAGTCTATTAAAATCAGTCTCACAATTTCTACATGTAAGTAAACATGTGTCATTTGACTTACATTATGCATAAAATTGTTCCAAAGAATCTCCTGAGCTTCTGAAAATACCCCAAGGGCATTGATAGAATCTACTTCAACCTTCTGAAACTCATATTTGGTTCCAGACCACTAAATGCTGATTTCTTGTGATCGGTCTCAGGAATTTACTCCCTGGACTCATTAAGTGTTAGAAAGGTGTAACTTTACTGTTAAATGCATGAGTAAATAAAAGGCACTAATGTCACTGTATTGGTACTAATATTTGCTGGAGAGTGTGTTACTTCCAGCGCCACTTGTAACATGAATCGTCCTTGGGAGGCAGCCCGCTCTGCTCCACTGTAAGCAGCTGACCTGCACACGTGATGGAGCCATCTGGGGGAATTTCCTTCTTTCCAGCACATGCAGCATCAGAATTGTACTTTCTTAGGTTTGCCCTCAGTACAAGGGGGAAAGTGCCAGTGAGGCCAGAGGCCAGATAAGGAGCTGCTTTTGAAACCAATGGTACCAGGTAGCCTAAAACCAACCTCCATGTCACCCTCACTCTCATAGCTAAAGGAAAGAGGAAAGTGTACACACTAGTGATCACTTCGGAAAGTCAAATAGAGCTGTGCTCAGGACACAAAAGGAATTGTGCAAAATATATACTTGAGATGTTTGTTATGGTTCCTAACTGATACAAAATTAGGCCTAATACAGTAAGTTTCTCTGACTTAACCTCTTCATTCGGAGATAACACATCAAGGAAGTATTATCTGAAGGAACCTTTTTTAATGTGACATGATTCCCATTGGTCTCAGAAATTCTGACTTTTTATTTTTATACATTGAGTTCAGGCCCTTATCATCACTCAGCTAAAATACAACCACAGATCCCTTGTCAATTTTATTGGATAAAGTATTTATTGAATTCCTGTTCTGTGTCCAGCCCCAGGAATATATTCTCCCTTCTGTTTTCTGAATTATGAAGAGGAAAAAATTGCAAAGCCATCACTTCCTGCCAAGGCCATCCATGTGTCTCATAACAAACCAAATCAGTATGTATGTATTTTGTGTGCACAGCATATGGAAGAAGTAAAGAACTGTGTAATACAGGGTGGCTGGCCTCAAGGGCCAACCAGATTAAGAATTAAAGAAGAATTAAAGAAGGTGAGTGCAAATATTTGTGAGAAGTATGATGACCGTAGTTGGAAAGCCAGCTCTCGGGACCTGTGGTCTGGTAAGTTACTAGCACACTAAGAGGAGCAGAATATTTGAAATAGTTCTGGCCTGGAAAATCTGGGACTGAAAGTAGCCATAGAAATTCTTTTTCAGGGTTTACAGGCAGCATCCTTTCCCACTGCATTCCATTTGATGATCTTGTTTTGTGAAATTCTTGCCTTTAAGAGAACAAACCTTAACAAGCAAGCTGTTGGTAGTAAAATGCTGTGTATTTAAATGTGTCATCTTTCCAATGGTTTTAAGTGTCATTCTGTCATGATTTATCTTTTGCTTGATTCAACCCTCTCTTTCAAAATTTCTCTATCTCATTGAAAGAAAAAGTTTAATGGATGTGAATTAATTCGTATTTCTAAGGAATTTTATATTGCCTCTTAAGATGAACAGAGATATTCTGAAATTTTACAAAGTTGAGCTGCAGTAAAAGTGTGCCTTTTGGGGGCCAGCTTGTGTAAATTGCATTGATGTTGCTAATGAGGTTTGGACCTTAAATGATGTGGCTTGGTTTCCTCGCCCATGTTTTCCCTCAAGTAACATTTTTTGGAAAAGGAGAGAATCAACAGGTTTGCTTTGAAAGAGTTCTAATCCTTTTACATAGAGAATAACTACAAGAAGCTTCCTTAGGGACCCCTTGTATCTTCAGTCCTTTTCCTTTGAAAATATATATAGTTTCAGGTCCCTTAAGGTTTGAGACAAACAAGTACTTTACCTGTGAGCGCCAGCATGGAAAGTTCATCTTGCTGGTTACTCCAGGAGTTTGATAGACACTGCTTTTCCCCAAAGCAGTAATCAAGTCCAGACATGTTTGATTGGAGCCTGGGCATGTTCCCTGCCTATAGTTTCAGGGGAGAATGTGAGATGAAGGAAGAAAGAAAAATTAAATATTCTATTATGTAGTTTGTAGCATGTACACATTATGGGTATCCAGGCCAGAGCTGGGCCTTCTGTTTCTCGTCGGTGAATGCACGGAGGGGCCCGGGGCTTCCTGACAGGTTAACCTTTGGCATCTATGACCTGGGTCCTGAATGCTGTATACAGCGGGCAAAGGGCCCAGATCATGGCTGTCTTAATCCCATCTGTGCCTCCTCAAAAGGCAATTACTTCCTCTGCACTGTGGACATTGGACATCCTTGCTAGATGGTGATCTGGAAGAGGAAATGGTAGATACTAATTAACCTATCTCCCACACTTTAATGACAGAGCTCATGTTATAGTGCTGGTAATTACCGTGTTACAGGCTGTGAAGTGTTTTGGATCATAGAATCTTAACTTTTTACCCTGGAAATTCTCAAACATACACAAAGGTAGGGTGCATCCCGTGTACCTGCCACCCAGCTTCAACAATGAGCAACACATCATTGGCCATCTTGCTTCATCCGCCTCCTCACCCAGTCCCCCCACCCTCTGGTTTGTCACCAGAGGTTCATTTTTCCTTGAATTGTGTGGAAATGTGACCAGTAGGCGCTCTTCTGCGATGCGCTCCCCTTCAGTCAGGGTGATGGCTGGGAGATCCAGTCATGTTGTTGCTGCATCAGTAGCTGGATTCCCTTTTTCACTGCCAATCAGACGACTTTCAGCCACACTTTTCTAAATATTCCCCTATGCTCTGCACCCACGTGCGTGCATGCTCAGCCACTTCCGTCGTGTCCAGCTCTTTGTGACCCTGTGGACTGTAGCCTGCCAGGCTTCTCTGTCCATGGGATTCTCCCTGGAGTGGGTTGCCATGCCCTCCTCCAGGGGATCTTCCCAACCCGGGGAATGAACCTGTATCTCCTACATCTTTTGCATCACAGGCAGATTCTTTACCGCTGAGCCACTGGGGAAGCCCCATGCTCACCACCCATGTTTCTGAATTAATGGGTCTCCCCTTATCTTTCCACCTCCCTTCCCTTCACACTGTGTAAACCACTCACGAAGGGCCCCCAGTCACCAGGTTCCATGAGCTGGGCTTGCCCTCTCCTTCCTTTACCTCTGTGAGGTGACTAATAACTGCCCCTCCTCTTGGTTGTGTGAATAACTATTACTGGGATTTTTTTTTTTTTTAATCATAAAAGCATCACACGTGGTTAAGAGCACAGCCTCTGGAGCCAGGCTGCCAGGTCACGGTGCTGGCACCTCCACTTACCTTCGTTCTGACCTTGGCTGTCTGTGTTCTAAGCATCTGCCTCCCTCGGTTCCTTTAATCCTAAACTAGGAAAAACAATAGTAAGAACCTCATAGCGTTGTTTTGCGTCGTTTTGAGGATGAAGTCAGTTAATATCTGTAAAGCTCATAGAACAATACTTGGCAAGTGTAGGAGCTGTACAAGTTATTAGCTATTAAGAGCAAAATAAATGAATAAAAATGTGCACACTGCGGGACTGCATCAAAATACTACAAATCCCCTAAAATCCTTACCACCTAGTGGTAGCTACACTGTGGAATATTTGCTTCCAGTGTGTCTTCTGTATATAATGTATTTTAACTAAACATATTTATTACTGACTGACTAAACAATTTACACAGCGTTAACTTGTCCTTCCTGTGTCTCTTCCCTGGCTTTTGTGGTGGTGTCACTCTGCCCCTTCTCTGCTCCTTTAAAGACGCCTTTCTGGTCCCTGCCCACGCAAGGAAGTCCCAAGGGTGCACCCTGCTCTTCTCTCCATGTCCTCCCTCCAGAGTCCAGCACTCAGCCGCCACCTCCGGGCAGCTGATTCCCATTCAGCCCAAAGAAAGAAGTCTTGTTCATTTCTCACATTTCTTACCTCTTGTATCCAGCTTTTTCTTTGCATTCCAATTGCCTCCATCTGTTTGAAATCTTACGTTCTGACTCCTAAGAGCAACAATGATGCTGATAGATAACTCTGGGTGGCTTCCATGTGCCGGGTTCTTTTCTGTACTTTAATCATATGGTCCTGTGAGGTAGACACTCTTGTTACCCCATTTTACAGACAGAGAGAGCACCTCGAGGTTCAGTGAGGCGAAGTGGTTCATTCTGCATACACATGGAGAGCAGATTTGAACCCAGTTCCATCTGATCAAACATATGATCTATACCAAATTGCCTGCCCCCCAGACCTTCCACAGAAGTGTTCTACTGGTCCCTCTCAGTTCCCCACTTCTGTTCCATCCTGCATAAGGTCGTTTGATTGTTTTTCTGATAAGACTCCCCAGGCCTGTCATTCTACTTAGTAACCTTTGGTGGCTCCCATTTTCACGTAACAGAGTCAGCCTTCGTCCACTCCACCGCTCCCCTCAGTAACCATTCTGAGAGTCTCCCCACTCCTTCGCCACCACCCATCCAGTTCATACCCTCAGGGGATTGGTCCTGTTAAGACTTGTGTCCTGCGAGCATGTCTGCTTGCTGAATCCCTCACTGACTGTCTTCTCTAAGCTCCTAATGCTTGCACTTGGCATGCCTTTGGCCCACTGATATTCCTTATTCATATTCAGTACTTAGCCCATCTCGTTGGAATCACAAGCCCTTTAATCACCAGTGTAACACCCACATTCATTGTTTGTCAGCCATGCCCAGCCCAGCTGACGGCTGTAAATGTCAGTGAGCTGCACACACTTGTCTCAGTCCTTCACAGCCTCTCTCTCTCTTTCAAACCCACTCCTGTGCCCTGTGCATTCAAGCTGCTGTGCCATTCAAAGCAGAATGGCTAAATTGCTTAATCTAAAGTGGATGGAACAGTATTTGCCTGCTGCCTCACTTTCAACTCTCCCGTTAGATGTTTGGTTGCTTGGTTGTTTGTTTTAATTCACTCGGGGCAAGTAGGTGAACTCCTCTCTGCTTAGCAGTATTAGAAAACATGCCCTCTGTTCAAAGTCAATCAGATGGTAGGCCTTTATGACCAGAATCCTAAATATCTCTGTTCTGCTGCTTTGTCAGCCCATTAAGAACGAGGACAGAATGGCTATGTTGTGGACAACATATTGGGTAATAGATCTTATTGTAGACAATGCCCAGCCCTGCTCAGCTTGGGGAGCCAGAGAGTGTGCAAGGCAGATCTCCCAGGAAGGCGGGTGGAAGGACTCCCAATAGGCCACATAGATGAAGAAGAAGACACCAGTTGTCTGGGTTTGGGGATAAAAGGGCCATCAACTGTGCTTGCTTCAGCAGCACATATACTAAAATTAGAATAATACAGAGATGATTAGCATGGCCCCCATGCAAGAATGACATGCAAATTCATGAAGCATTCCATATTTTTAATTAATTTTTGAGTTTGATATTGAAACTCCAACTGAAAATCTCATCTACTTAAAAATAATTGTAATATAGAGCAGAACTATATATAACTTGTTTTGTATTTTCCAAGTCTCCTGTAAATGTGTTATCATGCTTTCATAATTAGAAAAACAAAAAAGAGGAAAAGGCCATCAACCACATAACCACAGGTAAGAGACGAATGGCCATCTGGAATGTTCTGCCTCCTTCCTTAGATTGGTCCTGTGTCCCTTGCCAGGAATAACTTCCTCAAGGTGAAGTGCCTGTGTCTTTGGGAGCAAATGAATGATTTCCAAAACAACAGAAGAACATAGCAAAGAGCCCATTCATTGCAACCCCAGGTGCTCAGCATCTGTGAAGGGAAGGAGCCTGAGAGGTGGGGTGACTCCAGCGAGGAGCCCCTAGATTAGTGCTTCTCCACGAGTGGTCTCCACACCACACCAGCAACATCAGCCCTTCAGGGAACTTCTCACAAATGCAAATTCTCAACCCCCCAGCCCAGACCTGCTGACTCAGAGGTGGAGAAGCACTGCTTAGGGGGCTTTCTCACTTCAGATAGCATCCTTTGCTCCCCAAAACAGTGAGCCCTTGGAAGGCAGGAATTCAGCCTTCTGATCAGCTTCTCTGATCATTCCCATTTCCCTTCTCCAGCCCCTGTGAGCTCCTCGTATAGGACCCACAGGCAAGTGCAGTGTGTGCCATGATGGCTATAAGCACCAGGGTTGATTTCAGCCCTAGAGCCTCAGTTTCCTCATCTGAAAAATGAGTTAATAACACCACCTTCACCATGACCCCCAAATATAATAAAATAAAAATAGGGTACAGAGCAATGCATATGACATAATCCCATTTGTATATTTTGAAACAGATATATGAGTAATCACATTTGTATGTGCATGTGATGTTTTCAAAAGAAAACCCAAGAAACTAGTAACAGTGATTGCCTTGTGAAATCTCGAGTAGGAGGACAGCTAGTTTTTGTTGCATACTCTTTTGGATTGTTTAAAATCTGGACTATACACATATGTTCTTTTAAAACTTAAAAATTAGGGACATAGGGCTTTTCTGGTGGCTGAGATGGTTAAGAATCTGCCTGCAGTGTGGGAGATCCAGGTTCGATCCCTGGGTCAGGAAGATTCCCTGGAGATCTCCCCACTAGAGTGGGAATGGCAACCCACTCTAGTATTCTTACCTGGAGAATTCCATGGACAGAAGAGTCTGGCAGGACCCTGGCAGACTTCATGGAGTCACAAAGAGTTAGACACAACTGAGCAACTAACACTACACTACCATGAGAGACATAACTGTAGTTTCCTTTTTGTAAATAGAGTAACCTGACATGAAGCCCGAACACAGTACCTGGCACAGAAAAAGCACACTGTTAGTGTTAGCCTTTGTCTTTAGTACTAACTAGTTATGGAAGTCATCTGTTCACTTATGTATTCATTCAAGAATTAACAAATGGGACATCCAGCTGACTTCAGCCAGCCACACAGATATAAGCACATCATTTCTCATATCTTGTCTTGCTATGCTAGGTAGGGAGTAAAAGTTGTTTGTAAAGATCAGCCTCAGTCTTGATGGTAAACGTGTGCCTCTGCGTGGCTGGACCCTGGCCTGGCATATGGGGGTAGGTGATGAGGAGCCCTGCACCCCTACTTTGCACATCAGAGAGACGTTACCTCAGCGCACCTTCACTGACTGCAGATCTGTGTGGAGCCCGGTCTGAGGGTACAAAGTGGCATTGCCCTCAGAATCTGGGCACCACTCAAGTGGCCAACCCATGCAGGAGGCTAATGTTCACGGCCCCAGAAACTGGCCCTAATCAAGTGCATTGGAGTCCCAGGGACTCCACCCCAGCTCCTCGGAGCTGTGAAGGGAACCAAGCAGGTGGGTAACCTTTGGCTTGGAACAGGCAATATTTTGCAGGGTACACGTGGGAAGGAGCAGCAGGGTGTATCCCATCTCTAGGAAAACAAACACGGGGTACACTGACACCCCGGGGTGACAGGTTCACACTGGCTGATGTTGTGTTGGTTGCTACATCGCGTGTCTTAGTCTAGCCCAGGTATTTACTGAGGCCCAATTCTCTGCATTAGTCAGTGTGAGAGAGAGGAACAGAGAGAGGCGCAGAGAACTCACCTGCCTGGTTAAGGGTGTGGCTTTGAAGCAGAAAAGCTCTGGGTTCAAATCTGTTTCTACAACTTTCTAGCTGTCTGAGCTTCGAAAATCTGAAAGTACTTAACCTTCCGAAGCTTCAGTCTCAATAAGTATAGCACATTCAACCTTATAGTTGCAGACAGTATTATCTGTAGAGAATACTTGATATAGTAGCTGGCACATAGTAAGTGATGAATAAATGTACCTGCTGACTATTATTATTGAGCTAAACTTCCCACAGTTTAGTGGGAAGATAATCTCCATGCACACAAAGTCAGCTACTTACCAATAAGCATTCAATAGCATGCAGTTAAGCATTGAAATCAATGGCGTTGCAGGTGCTTTTTGACAGTTTGATGATAGCTATAAATCCTCACCTCAGAAAAAAAACATAAGCACACATACCAAATTTTGTGTATAGCTTTAGGGACTTCATTCACACCTCTTCCTGTCTCCCCATCTCTTTCATGGGCCATCCCTTACGGGTCCTTGAGCCCCTGAGCTTCAAACATATATTAATAGCAGGAATCTATAAGGGGGATTAGTCACTGTAAGCAAAAGTAGTTAGAGAGCCCTTCCTGGAAGAGAGAGAAATGTGAAGTAGTCTAAAAGAAGAGAGGATTTAAATTGGCCAACAGACTTCCCTGGTGGTCCAGTGGTTAAGAGTACACCTTGCAATGCGGGGGAACGCTTGTTCAATCCCTGGTCGGGGAACTAAGATCCCACACGCTATGGAACAACTCAGCCCATGTGCAGCAGCTTAGAGAAGCCCATTCTCTGCAATGAAAGACCCTGTATGACCCAACAGAGATTCTGCATGTCACAACTAAGACCCGACACAGCCAAATAAAATAAATAAACGTTTTTAAAAGATAAAATGAATTGGCCAAGAGAAGCAGGCAGAAAACGTGGGTGGAGATTTCCAGAGGGGGCTTGAAAACACAGCCCACAAAGCCAGGGATGGGGTGACAGACCCCTGAGGCTACAGCAGTAGAGAGCAGGACAGGTTCTAGCTGGGCCTCTGGAATCACATTGCCTGAGCTCAGATCCCAGCCAGGCAGCTTGCTAGCTGTGTGGCACTAGGTATGTACTTAACCTCTCTGTGCCTCAGCTTCTTCATTTATAAAATGGGGGTGAAAATGCATAGTGTTTCTCATAAGGCATTTGTGAGGAGTCACTAGGATAATGTACTGCCAGTCATTGGCTTACAGGCTGCTATCTGGCATACTGTAGCTCTAGGCAGTAATAAGCTGCTTTTAGGATTAGAATTTTTATTACAGGATAGAAGTACTGGGGAGGACTTTGACTGCAAAGCTAAGCCCTTTGAACTCTTCCCAGGGGTACTGGGGAGTCCCTGGAACTTTCCTGAGCCAGAGAGATATAACCTAAAAATGGTACTTTATCTGAGCATATCCTGGTGAGGATAGATTAGATTGGAGGCAAATAAGGAACATGAATGGTTACAAGACTGATGCAGTAGTCCTAACTTGAGGTGCTGGGGGCCAAAACTGAGGTAAAATAGAAACTGGAAAATGGGGAAAGGTTTAAATGCAAGATTTTCCTTGAGCCCCTGAGCTTCAAACATATATTAATAGCAGGAATCTATAAGGGGGATTAGTCACTGTAAGCAAAAGTAGTTAGAGAGCCCTTCCTGGAAGAGAGAGAAATGTGAAGTAGTCTAAAAGAAGAGAGGATTTAAATTGGCCAACAGACTTCCCTGGTGGTCCAGTGGTTAAGAGTACACCTTGCAATGCGGGGGAACGCTTGTTCAATCCCTGGTCGGGGAACTAAGATCCCACACGCTATGGAACAACTCAGCCCATGTGCAGCAGCTTAGAGAAGCCCATTCTCTGCAATGAAAGACCCTGTATGACCCAACAGAGATTCTGCATGTCACAACTAAGACCCGACACAGCCAAATAAAATAAATAAACGTTTTTAAAAGATAAAATGAATTGGCCAAGAGAAGCAGGCAGAAAACGTGGGTGGAGATTTCCAGAGGGGGCTTGAAAACACAGCCCACAAAGCCAGGGATGGGGTGACAGACCCCTGAGGCTACAGCAGTAGAGAGCAGGACAGGTTCTAGCTGGGCCTCTGGAATCACATTGCCTGAGCTCAGATCCCAGCCAGGCAGCTTGCTAGCTGTGTGGCACTAGGTATGTACTTAACCTCTCTGTGCCTCAGCTTCTTCATTTATAAAATGGGGGTGAAAATGCATAGTGTTTCTCATAAGGCATTTGTGAGGAGTCACTAGGATAATGTACTGCCAGTCATTGGCTTACAGGCTGCTATCTGGCATACTGTAAGCTCTAGGCAGTAATAAGCTGCTTTTAGGATTAGAATTTTTATTACAGGATAGAAGTACTGGGGAGGACTTTGACTGCAAAGCTAAGCCCTTTGAACTCTTCCCAGGGGTACTGGGGAGTCCCTGGAACTTTCCTGAGCCAGAGAGATATAACCTAAAAATGGTACTTTATCTGAGCATATCCTGGTGAGGATAGATTAGATTGGAGGCAAATAAGGAACATGAATGGTTACAAGACTGATGCAGTAGTCCTAACTTGAGGTGCTGGGGGCCAAAACTGAGGTAAAATAGAAACTGGAAAATGGGGAAAGGTTTAAATGCAAGATTTGTCAAAGTACGAATCAAGAGAATTTAGAAAGTGCCAGGATCTAAGTTTGCACTGATCAAACCCAGGTCTCCTGCATTGCAGGCAGATTCTTTACTGTCTGAGCCAGCAGGGAAGCCCTCTTAAGGGGTCTAACTTTGCACTGTCCAGGTAGGCAGCCATTGTGACTGGTGAGCACTTAAAATGGGGCTCAAAGGAAGATGTGCTGTAAGTGCAAAACGCACACGAGTTTCAAAGGTTTAGTACCAAAAAGAGTAAAATAGCTCAGTTTTTTAACATTAATTTGTTTTAATTTTGGTCCTATTGGGCTAATTTCACTTTCTTCTTTTTTTTTCATGTGGCTACTAGAAAATTTAACCTCACATGTGGTTCACATTTCTATCAGACAAAGGTCCGTTTTAGGAATTGGAAAGATGTCCTGTGGCCAGAACAATAGTGGTGCTGAGAAAGGGACTTGAGAAAGGTCGGGGCAGGTGGCAATGTTGTATTGGATTTTAGATGTGTTTGAAGCAACTGTACAACATTCGAGTATAAGTCAAAATAAGCTTTTATTTAGACTTTGGAATTAAGGTAAAAGGTCAGGGTTTTATGCATGGGAAGCGTGTTGGTCTTAGCTAAAGTCCTTTAGGGTCAACATCTACGTCACTGAGGACCAGTGTGGGTCAGGCAGGTGCTGAGTAATTTACATATGTTCTCCCATTTCCTCCTGGTTCAACCCTATTAGGTATGTACTATTATTATCCCTTCCCATTTTACAGATGAGGGAACTGAAGGCCAGAGAAGTAAAGCAGTTCTGGGTAGTAGTCCATGAGGAGACACGATTCGAATTTATCTGAATATAAAGGCTCTTTCTGCAGCCCTCCAGGACTGAGCCCCTGAGAAAACCAAAGTCAGAAGAAGGAAAAAGAGCTGCAAAAGGAACAGCACTGGGCAGGCAAGAACAGGACAGCCTAGCATCACGAATGCCAGGGACGCGACACTTTCCGGAAGGAAGCAGTTGTTAGGAAAACAAATTTAGACTTGAGTTAACAAAGAAGGATGTTCAGGACTAAGAACTATTTCAAACTGAGAGAGGGTTAATCCTGTGGTTAAGGTCATGAGAAGGAGTTAGAATTTTCGAGAACTTGTTCAGACCTTTGAAAAGTTAAGCATAGGTAGGAAGTGGCTTTCTTTTAAGCTGACCTGTTCTAAGACCCAGGCAGAATTAAATGTGAGTAGAACCCAGAGGCAGGACTGATAATCGTCACTGGTGTCTCTCAGGGGGCCCTATATCAGAGTTCTCTAGGAGGCCTATAAGCACAGATTCTTGGGTCCTGCCTCTGATATACTGGATCAGACTTTTTTAGCAAGTGCCCCAGGTGTTCTGGATACACAGTGAAGTTAGGAACCAGCTGCTCAGGCTCTGCAGCTCTCTCCTCTGATTTATTACCCAGGACTGGCTCATTGGCACATGGCTCTCTGCCAGCCTCACTGGGACACAGGAGGAGGATGGGAACCATCCTGTGTCTTTAGCAATAGTCCTACCTGAAATCTGGGGCAGTCCTCTTAAAATAAGAGCGACCAGTTCTTCTTCACTTTGATCTTCTCTCAAGGCCATTGAACTCCCCACTTCTATCATCATTGCTATGGAGACAATCTAACTGAAGGGGCATCGGGCCCTGAAAGTGAGGCCTTGTCTTCCTTGTCCAGTACTTCTGGCTGACGCTTGGCCTTGCTTTCTCTCAATTGCTTCCTGTGTCTTTTGATGTTCAGAGGCATGCAGTATAGAGTGGCAGTGGAGAGGATGACATCGCAAGTCAGGTGGCCCTGAGTCCCAACTCTACTACGTAATTCAGTGTGATCTTTGGCAGGACTTTTTTCACTGTCTGTGTTCATCTGTAAAACAGAAATGATAAGAGAATTTATCTCTGAGAGCATTAAATGAAATGATTCTTAGATTTTACTTACCTAGCACATATTTCAGTACTCAAGAAGTAGTATTAGTTTTTTGAATTTTATCATGATGACAGTAACAGTAACATCATCATTATTCAAAGCACAGGTGCCCTGGATGGCAGGTAAAATCAACTAATCAAATATACCAAACAAGAACCTCAAAGGGTTAACAATATAAAAACATCTGCTTTTAGAGAAAGAGCTCTGTTGAGGTCTTGAGAAAGACTATTCTCTTTCTTTTTCACTCTGCTTATTCTGAACCTACATATACTTCTCTTAGAAAGGAATATCGGGACTTCCCCGGCAGTCCAAGGGTACAGACTCTGCCACACTTTCAATGCAGAGGTCGCAGGTTCAATCCCTGGTCAGAGAACTAAGACCCCACATGCCCCACAGTGCAGTCAAAAAAATAGAAAGGAATATCACCATCACTTTGTTATCTCTTCTCATTCCCAAACATGTCTTCCACTGTTCCACGCAGGCCTTCCTCATCTCTTTGTCTTACTTTCCGTCCCTATAGGCCAATAACTTGTTCTTTCCGCCCTTTGTTCTTAAGACTGAACAGGAGCAGGGCAGGACATGCAGGCAGCTGGTCACATGTTCAGCTACCCATGGCCTTCTTGCCTGCGAGCACTGTTTGGGAAGAAGAATTCTGCCTTAGCTTTCCTTTCAAGTCGTAGAACTTGGTATGTTCAGCAATGATAGTATGAAAGTAGAAAATAGCTAATCTTCGTAAGCTATTTACAGATTACAAAACAATAGATTAACAGTTGTGAATCAGTTGGGGTTTAGGTCCAGCAAACCAAAAGCACTCTTGGGGGTGTCAGCAGAATGAGCTTTAATATGGGGGATTGTGTACTTGTGTAGTCGACAGAAGGAATGGAGACACAGGCTCTCAGTGGAGCCCCCCAAACAACTTCTGGATGCCACCACAGAGCTGGTGCCCAGGGGCCCTGCAGCCACACAGCCTCTTAGCACCATGCTACTAGTGACTGCACACTGGGGCGCCAAGAACCTCTGCCAGGAGCAGGTTGCCTACCCTGCTGCTTATTTCTGGTTAGCCATCAGACATAAGCCGAGCAGCAAGAAAGTGGCTTTCTCACTTCCACCTTCCAGATCCCTCTCGAATGCATGAGATCAGCAAAGCCTGCATCATCCAGACCCTAGCTGCAAAAGCACCTGGGTGTATTTGTTTCTTGGGCTGCTAATACAAAGTGCCACAGGCTGAGGGGCTTAAACAACAGAAATTTAATTGCCTACAATTCTGTAGGCTAGAAGGTTGCAGTTAAAGCGTTGGGGAGGGTTGGCCTCTTGAGACCTTTCTCTTTGCCTTGCAGGTGCCCACCTTCTCCCTGTGTCTTCACATGGCCATTCTTCTGTCCCCTGCTGTGGCCAAATTCCCGCTTCCTAGGAGGACCCCACCTAATGAGCTCATTTTAACTGGATTACCTCTTTAAGGACCCTATATCTAGATATAGTCACATTGTGAATTCTGGGGGAGTTAAGACTCCAACCTCTGAAACTTCTGGGGACACAGTTCAGCTGATGACACTGTAGTAGCAGGGCTCAGCCGGAAGAGAGGGAACGGGAGCCTTTGGGTGCTCAAAGCGCTTCCCTTGGGCTGCAATCAGAGGATGCAGGTACTAGCTGCTCTCTGTATTTACTAGACTCACATGCTTATCTGATGCCTTTGAGATAGAGAAGTATTATTATCCCCATTTTTCCCATGAGAAAGTTGAGGTTTAGAAAGGGTACTAGTGTCACAGAGGGCACTAAAGGTAGGAAGGGTCAGGGGCAGGAGTGAACCCAAGTCCCCGAGCCTGATCCTCGAGCATGCACTCAGAGCTGAGCCTCCAAGGCAGAGTGTAAAGGCTGGGCTATCAGCTAAAGCAGAGGATCCGGCACGTGTGCACCTACTAAGATTTAGCCCACTGTTTTCTGACTTTTTCTAGAGGTCTTTCTTTTTTTAATTAAATTTCTTTATTTTTCAGATGTTGACAGTTAAAACATATACACACATTGTTTCTCTCTGTATATTTCTGTTTCACACACACACACACACACACACACACACACGGGTTAACCCCGTGTGGGGCCCAACCAAACACATCTGCAGTCTGGATTCAGCCTGTAGGCTCTGATAGAAAATAATAAGTGTTTATGAGAATAGAAAACCAGTTCTTAGGGGCTTGACTGTCCACTGTCTGCATTCTTCAAAGGCTCTGTCAGTAGATGTTACTGCCTGATTGCTTTGAAACTCTTCTTTTGCTGAGTTTTTACCTTTGTTTCCCATTGGATGCATAGTTTTTGTCTTGTTATCAAGCTTGAGAGAGAACTGTTCTCTTTCTTTTTCACTCTGCTAATTCTGAGCCTACATATATACTTCTCTTGGAAAGGAATATCAGGACTTCCCCAGCGGTCTGGTGGTTAAGACTCTGCTGCGCTTCCAATGCAGAGGGCGCGAGTTTAATCCCTGGTCAAGGAACCAAGATCCCACATGCTGTGCACTGCAAACAAACAAAATTTTTGAAAAGAAAGGACTATCACTATCACTTTGTTATCTCTTCTCCATCCCAAAGTGTGTCTTCCTCTGTGCCTTGCAGGCCTTCCTCATCTCTCCGTCCCCTTGACACTTAAACACCCACGTGTACCAGGCGTGTTAGTGCTAGGTGCTCCCAACAAGCCTGTGAGATAGACTGCTGTCGTCCTTTAGCAGATGAGGTGCTGGAAGAAAGCTGGGGTAAGACATTGATATTAATAGCTGAAGGAGGGATAAGAGAGTAAGTGGAAGCCTGCTTTCTCTCCCTGTTTTTTTCTTTTTCCCCCAGCCTGCTCTTTTATTACAGCCACAAGGGGTGTGTTTGCTTAGAATGTTAGCTTCACTCCAATGATTCAATTACTGGCCAGGCCTTGATGACTTGTGATTCAGATTCTGGGGCTTGCTGGTGCCTTCCTGCCAGAGTGTGCTCTATGATACACTTGCCATCCCCACCCTCCTCTCCCTGCTTCAGGCCCCTCTAGACAAAGATTAAAATCCCCACATCTCCCTAATGTGACATCTTGTTCCTAGGAATTTCTAGGAAGCTGAGAATTCAGATGAATAGTAGCATTTGAACCAATGCAGAGCATTTGAATAGCTAAATGCTACTTTGCTACTAATGCTGTGTTTATTCAAATCTCTCAGCCACATGTAAAACTGAAAACCAGGCTGCAGAAGCAAGAGCCAGGGTTTTTCAGAGCTGTGGTTCTGCACAGTGCAGGCACAGGCCTGAGTCCTTCTGGGTAGGAGGGACCCCTGGGGACTCAGGATGTTCGGATACTAACCTCAGTCCTGCCTAATAGCCGCAGCAAGAACATTCTCGCTTTGCTCATGGATATGAGAGGGGAGACCTGTCAAGAGCACAAGACAGACAAACAGATGCCTTGTGCACCAGAAAGAGTGTTGCACAAATGTGAAGCCATCAGCAAGGCCACAACTCCCGGTCATGGGGTGTCAAGGTCACTCTTGATTGGAACCACATCGTGGACTGTTCAGTGATGCCCTGAGTGTTTGTGAATCTAATTAATTGGAATTGCATCCTTTCATGATACAGTAGTAGGAAGTGTGACTCCAGGATACAGAAGCTTACAAGCTGGTTCAAGGCCCTGAGCTGGATGAACTGGGAGCACCTTTTTCTAATTTTAGTTGCCTCATCTATAAAACAGGGATGAAAAGGTAACACACCTTTCAGGCTGAGAGTGAGGCTTCACGGATGAATGTAGACGAAAGTACATGTACGCTCTGAGGTTCCATACGAATATCAGGTGTTGTTTGTCTTGGAAGCTATTCTTGGAATAAGAATAAAGCAAGTTTTTTTTAATCCAAGTAGTAGCACAAACAAACAGCCAGACATCCATGCCATTGAGGGAAGACCAAAGAAACCCTCTGAGGGTGCAGAGACACTCAGAGATGTTTGTGTCCCAGTCTGTCCGTCTGGTGCTGCCCCAGCCCAGCTGTTGGGGCGATACAGAGCAGCTGCAAAAAGGGGAGGAAGTCCTCGGGAGACCTCCCGCTCCTGTAAACACCACCCACCAGCGCGATGTCAAGCAGCTCGTGCGTGACCTTGCTCTCAGACACATGAGGCAGCTCAGCCACCCGACTTCCTTGAAAAGGCTTCTCGGGTTAAAACAGTATAATTTTGATTTGACTTCTCCATTGGAAGCATGTTATCATAAGAGACAATGTACTTTTCCAGTGGCCCAGTGAACAACTTTTCTAGAGGGGTCTGCAATAGAAGGGAACAGGCAGCCATCTGAGGGATGGGAAGAAGGCTCTCTGTGAGGGAGCCAGTGAGAACACAGAGGTCAAAAGTGGGGAGGGCTGTCAGGGCCCCAAGCTGGCAAGCATGAACTGTGAACCGCTGGCTCTTTTTCATCCTGACTGTAATACAGTCAGGAAGTTAAGTCCTCTGCGTACCAGATGCAAAGTTTCTCACCGATTTTAGGAGGACCTACCCAAGCATTTTATAAATAAAGCCTGACTGTGGATGATTTGCTTATGGCCACGTGGGTGGGAGCCATGGCTGACCCAGTCCTGATACATGTGTGAAACGTTCCACAGTTACAGAAAAACTTGCTCAGGCCTTGGAAACTCTATGCCCAGGAGGTTGAGACAAGAAGAGAATGCTTGGTGTTATTTTCCTGTGAAGGGAACATTAAGAAAGTCCTGAGGGTGCAGCCTGGAAACCACAGACTGCTCAGAAAGGGTGTCGTATTTGCATTCTGGAGGCTGGGGGCCAGTCCTCTGAACCAGCGCCAGCTGGGAGGGGAGCCCAGCTTAACGTGCTCCAGGGAACAAAACCAGTGTGGTTTTGAATCTGGGCACTTAGACTGTTCACAGAGGGGCTGCCTGCTGCCTTAGACCCATTTCAAAGGTTCTATTAACAAGTACTTGCTGGGAGCACGGAAGGGGCTGGGTCAGGCCACTGGGTATGCGCATGGTCACCAGGAGGAGACCCTTGGCCTCTCCTTTGGGTGTGGCAGGATGACTGAGGGATCAGAGGAAGAGGCAGTTCATCTGGAAGTGTGTTGTAACGCAGTCGCCCCAGGCAAGGCCACCATATCCAGCCATGTGACGGCTGCTCCCAGTTTCCTGCGTGGCTTGGGCTCCCTTACTCTAGGGGAATCCTCAGATGGCTGTCTCCACCCATTCCATTCTGCCATGACACCTGAGTGCCACAGAACTGCTTAGGGCCAATGCCCACCCACACTGGTCATTCAATATCCTAGAGGCCTAGTACCAGGGGGGTACAGATAGGTACACAGGGGATTCCCATTACTTATGCTGAGTGGGACCCCTGAGGATAAATACAGTAGCAGCTACTGTGTGTGGAATGCTTTGGTCCTTTGCTAAACACTATATATGCACCAGTGAATTGAATCTTCAAAAATCACAGTATCCCTATATTACAAATGAGAAAACAAGGTCAGAGAAGTTGGGTAACCCACCTAGTTTCACCCAGCTAGTAACTGGAAGGCAGGGTCCAAACCAGGGGCATGAAGCTTGCTGATTAGGATTTCAAAGTTCTGTAGGCAGTTAAAAGCACAGTTGTATTTTGGCATTTGACCCAAAGCTGCCTCTGAACTCAGAGGGTGCAAGCCCTACCCAAGTCCTTGAACTTGGCCACCCGGAGCATTCTGAGTACAGTAGATCTCCGGTGGATGCCGCTGGAGCTGCAGGTGTTTGTTTTCTGCAGCCTGGTGTGGTGTGAGCCTTGACAGCAGATACACTTTGTGCACTTGCAGCCCCTCCAAAAGGCTGAGTCAGCCTGGGTTTGCTGCCGGCGCCAGACTTTGCTGAGCCCCGTGCATAGCATGGGGAGACACACCTACTGTCCACCTGCTCTGAGTCATAAAACTGCCACACTGCCAGCTCTGTGCTCTCTTCCGGTGCCACCGCGCCGAGAGAGGTCCTGGCCATATATGGCAGGGGCACCGGGCAGTGCCTTTTCCTAGCCTGCCTTCCCGTTGGACTCTGCCTTGGGACAACTAGACAGGTCGAAGCTCAAGGTCCAGAAGTTTCCTCTGCTTTGCACCAGGTGGCTGGAGAGACAGAGGGCAGCCTAAAAGCCACGGGCTCAGACCCGAGAGGAGAGTCAGCCCACGGACATGCAGTGAAGTGTGGGATTACCCCGGCCACCAGGATGAAGCCAGAGAGATCAAAGTCGGGGTGGGGGGTGGCGTAGGAGGAGAGGGCAGCGAGGGAGGGGACTGATGAAGTTCCATTAAATATTTCAGGCTTGAGGCTGTATACCATTTGATTTTGGGTTTATCATTGAGAGTCTTTCATCTGAAAGGTTCCTACTTTTTTCCTGAATAAGGGATTCCTTATCTGCCTAACATTCTCCAAACGATTGCAAATCTTGATATCTCCTAAAAATGCACCCTTTGTGTACAGTTTTCCAGAAGCACTCTCATTTGCCATTTTTCTGTTGCCAGAACTCATATCAGTGTAATAATTGGATAAGAGAGCCAAAACAAAATGAAATCTAAACCTTCTATTAAGGGACATGGCAGTAATTATGTTAACCTGCACATGGGATGTGGCCCATGTGTGCTGGAGGCCTTGAAATTACCATGGGTGTTTTTGTGTGTTTCCCCTTAGAAAATCCTAAGAAAGGCTATTTTATGCTCTATATAGGGCACCAGGATTAAACTACTAGTACTGGATTTTTGGCACAGCAGTAAAGAACCACCTGCCAATGCAGGAGACACAGGAGATGCAGGTTAGATCCCTGGGTCAGGAAGATGCCCTGGAGAAGGAAATGGTAAGCCATTCCAGTATTCTTGCTTTGAAAATTCCATGGACAGAGGAGCCTGGCAAGCTATAGTCCATAAAGTCGCCAAGAGTCAGACACGACTGAGCAACTAAGCACACACATCCTGGGTTTCTGCAGAGGAAAGATCCACGAAAGTGCTCAAAAGTATTGCCAGTTTAAACACTGAGGCCACCACTCCCATTTCCGAGGGACTTCGTGGTGACTGCCTCCAAGAAGCTGTGGTGACCGGAAATGCATCCTTTTCCCCTCAAGTAACACAAAGCATTACTAATGTCTAAATAACTTAAAGATGACTGCTCTTCATCTTTTTTAAAAAGTTCTCTTAAATTTCAGGTGAAAACCATTAACCGAAGATGTCGAGCAAGACAGCCAGTACCAACAACATCGCCCAGGCACGGAGGACTGTGCAGCAGTTGAGAATGGAAGCTTCCATCGAGAGAATAAAGGTAAGAACCTCGAGTGGGCCAGACGTGTTCCTCACCGTCTCCCTCTGCTCTCCTGAGCCAGGCCATATTTCTGAGAAGATAACGCCATATAATTCAGCCAGGTGCCATGATTTCCTCTGAGCAAGCTGAGAGTTTCCGAATCTTTCTTTTCTACATAGCATGGGCAAGCCAAAGTGTCTGAAGTGAGCCTGTCTGTTTGGACAGAAAACCTACAACCCATGACAGGATTTCCTGAGGACTTGCTTTCCCCTGGGTACACACAGCCGAGCCTTCTGGCACTGTTTTCTGCCCCGGGACAGGAGTTCCAGGTGGACTTTATATAAACACCCTCGTCAGCCTTCTGGAATGTATGAAGTGTTCTGAAGTTATCACTGCAGCCAAGGGAGCCTTGCATAGCAAGTCAACGGTTGGGTGTCCTTTTGGGGAGGAGGCACTTTTTCAGTGTGTGTGAACTTTGATGACCACAGTCTGCATCCAGGGCAAATAGTGCCAGCCTTAGTTGAGACCTGGAGGAAACCAGAAGGCATCTGATGGGTCACCTGACTTAGAAGTCATTTCCCCAAAAGTCTCCAGAGAGGGCTAAGCAATGAGTGCCTTGGAATGTTGTGAGTAATGCTGTTTCCTAGATACTGAGGCAGTCACCTGATAAGTTCCTCTGGGCCTGGAGATAGTCACCTGTCTTCAAAACAGGAGGCTGCTTGCCCTGTATTTGCCAGGGCTCAGCTGGCCTGTGCCCCTGGCCTGAGGACACTGATCTGATGATTCTAACGGGTCTCCTACCCAGACACCTGAAGAAGGCATGGTATTTCCATTTTTAACTCATGCCACAGTAAGGTGCTACATCTTTCCATGCTGGTTTTGTCCCCCATTTTATTTCCCCAAGCCCAGTCTTTAATGGTACATCTTGACACTCTACCAAAATATGGCTCTCTTCTTCCTGAGATTTGGCTCTGAGCCCTTATTTTAGTACTTTAACTCTGTTCTGCTCTGCATTCTAATTTTTTTTTTTAATTAGGTAGAAGCTAAGATACAGCCTTCCTTTGACTCAGATGTTTTTCTTTTTCCCCTCCTCCCAACTTTTTATTTTGAGAAATTTTAAACGTACAGAAGAGTTGTAACAATAGACACCCATATACTCTTTACCAAGATTCACCAATTAGCATTTTAGCATATTTTTTTTCTGTCTCTGTACACGTACAAAACTGACATAATTTTTTCCTGAAATTTCTTGAAAGTTATTTGCAGACATCATGACTCTTCACCCCTAATAATTCACCATTTGTCTCCTAAGTACAAGGGCATGTTCCTCTACATAAACACAGTACAATTATTACACTCAGAATCAGCTGCAGATATCTAACACACAGTCTGGTTTTGAAGATTCCAGGCCCCTTACTTTGCAGAATGGGCCTCACTGAAAATGAGATTGTTTGCTGATGATCAAATTCAAGGTTTTGGCAGGAATACTAGCTGGCTGGTGGCATGTCTTCTGCCCTCAGCCTAAGAGACAGCTGATGTCAGTTTGATCACTTGGTTGAGGAAGGGCTTATCTGCCAGATTTCTACATTTGGAAATACCTTTGCCCTGTCTATGTAACAGGTAACCTGGGAGTGATACTTCAAGACTCTGGTTATCCTGTTCTCCAACAGCCTTCCACCCAGTGGGTTAGCATGCAAATACCTTTCAAGTTTGTAAATATCCTCCTTTTAAAAAAATTTTTTATCTAAACAGTTGATTTACAGTGTTGTACCAACCTCTGCTGTACAGCAAAGTGATTTAATTATAAACTTATATATTCTTTATATATATATATATTCTTTGCCATTATGGTTTATCACGGGATATTGAATATAGTTCCCTGTGCTATATACGCTAGGACCTCATTGTTTCTTCATTCTAAATGCAATAGCTTGTATCTACCAACCCCAAACTCTTAGTTCATTCCTCTGCAAGTCTGTTCTCTATCGATAAATCTGTTTTGTAGATACTCATTTGTGCCGTATTTTAGACTCTACATATAAGTGATAGCATGTGGTATTTGTTCTTTCTGACTTATTTCACTTAGTATGATCATCTCTAGTTGCATCCTATAAGTATTTTGTTTCCTTGGGTTTGTCTACACACCAGGTTTCAAAGGCGTCAGCAGACCTCATGTCCTACTGTGAGGAACATGCCAGGAATGACCCTCTGCTGATGGGGATACCAACTTCAGAAAACCCCTTCAAGGATAAGAAGACCTGCACCATCTTATAGAGAAGTAGCGAAGTGGATCCTCCCCTCTTCTCAACAAAGCAAATGATGAGCAGCTCCTTGAAAAGATTTACCTTCAGCTTATTTGGTAACCACTGCTAATAACAAAAATGCTCTTAACTTGGAATTATGGACTCTGAAGTCTTTACCTTCCAGGTCTTTCTTCCTCTAAAATGCCTTTTACTGAATTAATACAGAATAATAATCTTGTTTTCCATTTGTTAACTACGGTGTCCTATTAGTTACTGCTGAAGGAAAGTTGGTCTGGCCTTTAAAAAGAAAACAAATACATCAGTGATCCAGTTAAAACCTAAATTACCTAAGCAGTCATCTAGATTAAAATGCCAAGGATAACTGGTCCTAAAGTTTTTGTCGTAGTCTATTCTTAATAGAGTTGTGCCAATCTGTACAGTATATGTGGGTGAGAAATGTTTTGTGTATATATATGTGTGTGTTTGTATATACACATCTCAAAGCTTATTTCCCAATTAAAATGTCTCTCCCTCCATACTATCAGTTCAACTCCAGAAGTTATACCTTTATCTCAAGCTGTATGTAGGTAGAATTAAACTCTTTTCTTGTAGTTATTGTACAGAAAGAACACCCTACAGCCTATATTCATCGTAGCTGAGTAATGAAGTCATCTCTCTCCTCTTAAAACCATGCTGACCTGCCAATCAAAATTTTTAAACTGAACTAAAAGCCCTTTTATAATATGAGCATTCTTTCACCAAGGGATTTCAGGTTTCAGCGATCCCGAATCTATCTAGGAAAGGGGAGGCGGCCCTTAGGGGCACCCTGGGCAGCTGTGCCAAGAGCTCATGGTCTCTGATTGGGGGTAGACCCCTGAAATTCCTACTCTAACGATGGGAACTAGAGAGAGCAGCCATGAGCCCGGCCCAGAGCAGAGCAGGAATGTGTGAAAACCAGCTGCTCTTTGTGGCCTAACTTTGTGATTTAGCTCGCTTTCTCTGCCTTCCCTCTTATCTTTACTCTGCAGCCAGATCATGTCTTCAGAGTTAATGTCCACCTCCCCAGCCCTAAGTGGGCAGATCATGGTGGAAAAGAAATATACAAAGAATGTAAAGGTATCGGACACGTAAGCTCTTTTCAAGTATCTGCAGCATCTGCATCATCCCTACCTGGTCCTCACATCATCAGAGGGGCTTGTTTCACTGCTTGGGCTCACAGTTCCTTGATTTTCCTCTGGGCCTGGATATTACTGCCACACACACCCAGAATGGCTAGTGGGGATCCCCAAAGAAGGTTGTCTTCTGTGGCAGAGGGCATATTGTTAACTAAGAGAAGGCGAGGGTATTTCTAAACACTTACTTATGGGCCCAAACCATGCACCAGACCTTTGATATTTTAATTCAGCTTCCATTCCTTAAAAATTACTAATGAAAAGTTAAAAGTATTCTCAGAAAGGATTCAACCCCAAGAAGGAATTATTTACAATGGTTTTCCCTAGTTCTGTACAGTCTTGCCCTGCAGTACAAGCCCGTTTTTAAATCTAACACCTGAGCTTTATGTTAATTGTGGGTGAACAAATACAGTACTGTTTTCAGACTGCTCAAATCTATTCCGTATTTCTGCAAATCACCTATCCAGCATTGTGAACTGCCCTTCCTCTTCCAGGATCATGTGGAAATCATGCCACTGCCCTTACCTTCTTGTCATCCACACTTGGTTCTGCAAAGGGCCCAGTTTCCAAGTATATTATAGGCACCTGTTGGTGGAGAAAGGTTTTTCCTTTCAAAAGGTGAAATTTGAAATCTACATTAAGAAGACAACTTTACATGTACTGCATCACTTAATGAGACATTCTTTTTTTTTTATAAGTGTATTTTTCTACTGATAGTTTCAGAACACTAATCTTATTTTCACTCTGATTTGTACCATGTTTCTTTGAATATTTATAATGTAGCTTGTTACAAAATATTTTCATGAAATTACTTTTATTATACTGTTATATACACATTTTTGGTAGCAAGCATAGTTTATTCTTTAGTACTAAAACATGTTCTTTTCCCTAGTAGAAAACAAGTATGGTTTGCTATGTATTTGTTAATATGCTTGTAGTGGTAAGGAATGGATTTGAGGTCCCAGGAGATTTTTTTTTTTTTTTTTTTTGCTAGCCAGATGTCATAAAGGCTACAAGTATGAACATCATATGACTTCCTAACCAGGTATAGGGCATGTTTAAGAAAAGTGGTATCAAGTCCTTTGATGCTGGACCCAAGGGGGAAAAACTGTAGCTAAGTGTTGATTTACTTATTATGAGACGTCTATGTGAGAAAAATATATGTATACATATATATGATATGCAGAAGTCACTTTTATTTATCAGGCTTTATCCTACTAGTAAAGCCACAGTTTAACTATTAGACAGCAGCTGGTTTATAATGATGGACAAATGCCCAATGTGTGTTTTTTTCCAAACTACCACTATAATGACACACTCACTCATGTACATGCAACTTCCTGGCTTCATATCTATGAGGCTATTTCAATATGTTCACTATACTTTGTATTTAATTCTGCTTCTATTAACAGTGATCTCTTTTTCCATTCTTGATTCTTCTTTAGTTCATCATTAATCTGTCCAATTGACACCTCAGGACCATGGCAAGAATTTCATGACTCCAAAGTATTTTACAGATACACACTTTTTTTTTAAACAGAGAAACACTTTCTATACCATGGGGTTCACAAGCTGTAGGATTTTTCTAAAAATAATCAGGTTTTTACATTTCCTTATTATTAAAATGAAAAGTGCCATACTAACCCCTTAAAGCAAAGACCTAATTTGCTTTCTCTCTATTGGGACTATTTTTGTACTTTTCCTAATCTTTCAACATCCAAAAAAAAAAAAATTATACCAATGATTTAGTAATTTTGAGGCATAAAGTTAGTTTAGGTAGTGGAAGATGTGCCAAACTTTCCCTCCAGATGCCTTTGTTTCAATTTGCAACTAAGATAGTATCATCTGAGTGATTACACTGAATTTTAAGAGCCATATAGGCCTAAGAAGTGAATCACAGTACATGTCGGTCCTTTCTCAATAACTGTAATACCAGAGTGTGTTATGACTATATTGACTTTTATGGTAGATCTGTTAATAGAAAAAAAAATACATTGAATTAAGTAGAGTTATCTGTATGTTAAAATAGAGCACTTACCTAGAGCTGGGTATCCTGGATCACTGTCTAGCCAATCCTGTGTTCCTGTGTTGTGTGACTTTGGACAAGGCACTCCATCTCTCTGAGCCTCCATTTCACCATCTGTAAAATAAGGGGCTTGAAGTAGCTGATGGCTGATACCCTCCTGTTCCGTCCAGTGGCCTACCCCTCTACTGGTCCTGCCAACATGTTGGTGCTATACGCTGCTTCAAATATAAAATCGGTTTGTCTATTGTGTGTGCTCATTTAATAGCTTATGAAAGGCCTTTTTGTTATATGGCTTTTTTTTTTCTAGTTTTATGAACTTGATTACTGTAATAAAGTCTTGTTTGTAGCCATGTAACTATAAACATAGTCTCTTGATGTCTCAGTAAATTTGCATTTGATATATTGTTGGGATTGATGGGATTGTTGTTTTAGGACATTCTTTGACTACATATCTGTCCAGCATCTTATTAACCTAAATATTGTGATCGTTGTTTGGAAATCTGTTCTCTGGAAAGAATAAAAGCATTTACTTCACAGCTAATGTGTTCGCAGATTTGAAAAACAGTTTCATTAAAGCACCATTGCTCTCTTTACTGGGCCTGGCTCATTGAATCTTCCTACCCATATTTCAAGCTTCCCTCGTGGCTTAAGCGTCTGCCTGGAATGCAGGAGACCCGGGTTCGATTCCTGGGTTGGGAAGATCCCCTGGAGAAAGAAATGGCAACCCACTCCAGTACTCTTGCCTGGAAAATCCCATGGACTAGGAAGCCTGGTAGGCTACAGTCCGTGGGGTCGCAAAGAGTTGGACACGACTGAGCGACTTCACTTCACCCATATTTTGCTCAATAAACTAACAGAAGACCAGTTCTCCTGCCTTTTCCTGCACTCATTCAGTTAACATTTTCTGAGTACCTATTAAGAGCCAGGTATAGAACTAAAGCTCTGATTATACTCAAATGAATAAGGCTTACACTAGCCTGTGAGAAGCTCACAGTCTAGAACAAAAGATGGGAATGGCTCATATATAAACTAATAATACCATGTGCAATGTGCCTGAACCCAGGGGAACACAGTGCTGTGAGAGCCCAGAGGAAGCAGGGCTGCCTCTACCACAGCAAAGTCTTGACAAGGCTTCCAAGGGAGGTGGTATTTGAGCTAAGTCTTGAAAGGTAAAGAAACCCTGCAGTCTAGGGAGGGAATTGCAGGAGGAGGAGAAAAGTGAGCTCAAAGGTAGTGTGCAGAGCATCTCCCATACCCTCTTACCCACCCAGCAACAGGAAGAGGGTGGAAGTTGTTAAGGAGGAGTAGTGTAATGATTCACTGTGTGGAAGGCTGTTTCCCATCCTGAGACCTAGCAATGACCATGGAAACAGATAACAAATGGAAAGGTCATCAGACTGGATGACTCATACTCACCAAGTGTTTGCTGAAGGTATCCTGCCTCCTGCCCAGTCCCTTCCTCCAGGGCTGGGATTCCCTCAGAGATGCAGGGAGGGATGACACCATCCAGAAAGCCGCCAGAAGGGAGAAGGCAGCCAAAAAGGTTTTGGGCTGGGCAAGCCACAGAGAAGTTCCTTGCTTCAAAAACCAGCACTCACACACTCTCAGAGTCAGGGCAGAGATAGCCACTCAACCCTTTCTAGGAAAGGACTGAAGCATTCAGATACTGCAGTCATGAAAAATAGGCAGCAACTGACCAGTACTTTCATGGTTCAAACCAAATTACCAGAAGTTGCTGTGACTTGCAATGGAAGATGATTGTATTGGGAGGTGGTAGATGGGATTTGGGTAGGGTTCCCTGATGACTCTGCAGGTAGAAACCACCTGCAGTGCAGGAGACACAGGAGACGAAGGTTCAATCCCTGGGTCAGGAAGATGCCCTGGAGGAGGAAAGAGCAGCTCACTCTAGTATTTTTGCCTGGGTAACCCCATGGACAGAGGAGCCTGGCAGGCTACAGTCCATGGGGTCGTGAGAGTCGGATATGACTGAGCGACTAAGAACACAACATGCATAGGGGAGAAAGGATGAAGTTGAAGTGAGAAGACCAACTAAATATGGCAGATGAAATGGTCCATGATCTAAAGAGTATAAACAGAGAAGCCCAGCCTGCTGGTAATGAGGGAGCTAAATGCGGAGATGCAGGCCATCTCTCAGCTCTCCTGGGCATGGGCTGTGGTCAGCTTCTCATTGGCAAGGGTCTGTTACATATATACGTGGACACTCACCGTAAGCCTTCATACTCAGAGCTAGGGTATTTCTGCCTCCTTTTCTATGTCTACATTTACAAACTCTGGGCTTACAACTCTTGTGCAGAACCTACCCAACCATAAGCTCTAGCCACCGTTGCATAACCTGGCATGACTATTGCCTTTAGCTTGATTTCAGAGCCTGGCCCTGCTTGCTTCTCAACCAACCCCTTTACCGCTGTGAGCAACAAATAACCTTTGCCTTCAGACACTGCCCCAATTACTGTTCCTTTATCTGAGTCAATCACATCTATTAAAGGCCCTTTAGCTATAAGCCAACCCTGGGCAAACATAGTTGGTCTCAGAAACCCACACCACAGCTACTAATTTTTTAAGAATCCAATAATTTCTCTGTACTGGAAGAAAATATCCAAATAAGTTCATCCTGAAATGCTATATGACTATGTATTAGTCTGAAGACTACTGGCACTGTAAAATGAAACTATGGAGAGAGAAACAATTAGCACAAAGGATCAGAAGTTCACCATAACGTTTTAAGTATATTGAGAACTTTACATATGAAGCATGTTTATACTCTATGAATCCTCCTAGAGAATCTGTTCAATTATAAAGCAAATAATTGGAAGGGCTGAGCTATATAATGGTAAGGTCTTGAGTTTGGAAATTAAATGCAGCAGAGATACCGAGGTATAAATTGCTATTTCTAGTCTCTAGATCCAATCACACACCCATCTTTATACACACACACAGCTTAATGATAGAAGTGGGAGCTCCAGCCACAGAAAGACCTATAATCTGGTCCTCATATAGAACAACCAAGTGTCACCACAAGCACCCTGTGGATCTGTAAATTGACATGAAGTGGGGGGGGGGGGGCAGGGCTAAAGCAGTCACTCATTGAACAAGTTGTGATATAAAGTTTCCTCCTAAAACAGACAAATAAAAAGTAAGCCAATTTACATTTTTGAAAATGTGGGTGTATAATAGCACAGCTTGTACTTGGATATGACAAAAATGGTTAAAAAGCCTTGTGGTATATCAGAAGGCAAGCATCCCTTTGAAGAACTGTGCTCTAAGAATCATCCACATGTAGTAGAGCCTTCCTACTTTTAACCTTGAGACATTTCCCGAAGGCCAGTGCATTAGAATTACATTGTTCTAGATAAACCATTATGGCTCTGATATCAATGAAGTACATATCAATATAGCTCATACAACATCTATTAATATTTACGGAACTTTGTGTGAGGCACTGGGGAAAGGAGGGACCCAGCACTGACACAGGCTGGGCACTCTGCATGTACCCTCCCATTTAAGCCTCACAACAACTCTCAAAAGAAAAGTAGACTTTAACTCTGTCCTACAGATGAGGAACTGAGGCTCAGAGAAGTCAAATTATGCAGGATCCTACAACTAAGAAGTGCAGACTCTAATTCCAGGTACTTAGCTCAGCTGGATTCTACAATCCATGGTCTCTGTCTTCATCTTTGTAGAATGGTTTGAATGGGGTGAAGAGGGTAGAAGAAAATCACTTTTGGAAATTTAAAACTCATTAAGTGAGAAATAGAACTACCACATGATCCAGCAATTCTACTCCCAGATATACATTCAAAAAAAAAAAAATGAAAAGCTAATTTGAAAAGATACACGCCACCAATGTTCATAGCAGCATTATTTATAATTCTATGATGTGGAAGCAACCTGTGTCCATTAACAGGTAAATGGATAAAGAAGATGTGGTATATAAGTATATTCAATGGAATACTACTCAAGCATAAAAATGAATGATCCAGAGTCAGACAGATAAAAATACTGTATGATGTCACTTATACAGGAATCTAAAACAAGTGAATATAACAAAAATGAAAAAGACTTGATACAGAGAACAAACTAGTGGTTACCAGAGCAGGGCAGATTGGGGGGTATAACATAGGAGTAGAGGATTAAGAGGTACAAGCCACTATGTATTATGTAAATAAGCTACAAGGGTATATTGTACAGCATAGGGAATAGTCAGTATTTTATAATAACTATAAATGGAATATAACCCTGAAAATTGTGACTATGTTATATACCTGAAACATAATACTGTACATCAAGTCAGTAACAAAAAAATTTTTTAATAGAATTAAGTAAGGTAAAGTAAGTAAATTAGTTCCTTAGCAATCAAGAATGTAATGTATTTCTATGTAGTCCTTTAAAAACATCAATAGCTTTCTATTGATATGGAAAGGTGTCCATGACATGCAGATGTCATTAAAGGAAACAAATTTGGGGGAAAAAAGAATGTAATGTATTGGACTTTAAATAATCAACTAGACTCCAGATATTTAATATGGCCAGGTATAGCTTTCAGAAATTTTGTATCTCAATTAATTTGATTCTCACTACAAGCCCATGAGGTCACTACTGTTATTAACCCTACTTTACACATGAGATAATGGAAGTTCAGAGAGGTCCAAAAGTGCATTTGATATGCTTTTTTAGGGCTTCCCAGGTGACTCAGAGGCAAAGAATCCACCTGCCAGTGCAGGAGATACAGGCTGGATCCCTGGGGAAAGAACCCCTATAGGAGCAAATGGCAACCTGAAAAATCCCATGGAGAGGAGAGCCTGGCGGGCTATAGTCTACGGAGATGCAAAGAGTTGGACAGACTGAGCATGCATTCATGTTTTTTAAAAACTGCATTTTTTCTTGAGTTGTCAGTACGAAGTAAAAAAGAACAAGTCTTGGAAGCAGAAAATGTGGGCTGTAGTTGGAGTGCCACTAACTTGCTGTGTAACCTTATGAGGTTTATGATTTCTGGTCCTGTTTCCAGAAAAGAAAAAAAAAAAAGGATTGTTTAAGAAGGATTCAGGCTAAGTAATTGTTAACAGTTCTTCTAGTCTTAAATTTTATACAAATTTGGGGGAGGAAAGCAATTCATTTTGGAGCACCTTTTTTTTTTACCATCTTCACCCCTAGACATCTCACATTTTCTTTCTTGAACTGAAAACCAGGAGGGAAAGAGCCAAAGTCTAGAGTATGGGGTCACTGACGGGAATGTGGGTTTGCTGTGTATAATTATAGATATTTAAAAGATATTTAAAGGATCACTTCCCGATACTTCAGCTACTGACTCATCATCAGAACTGGAAAGAATTTTTAAGGAAAAATGAATTGTAGAAAGGTATTTTGTATATAAGCGATTAATAGAATTAAATGAGCAAATTTCTTCAAAATATCAACGTCTCATGAGTTATAACTACAAAAAGAAAAATAGGCCACTCAAACATTAAATGTAAGTAACAGAGCATTTAAAAATTTGGGTTTTAGAAGCAGGACAAAGAAGAATTCATTCATTTGTTGAGCTCCCACTAGGAGTATGATAGCTCCTACTAACACTGTCCTAAGTAAGCCCTAGAATAAACCCAGAAAAGACTAGGCTCTCCCAAGATAGGGAGGGTAGGGGTAGAGGATGGGTATTACTATGCAATGTGGTAAATGCTATTCTAAGAAGTGGCCCTGCCTGAGTGAGTCAGAAAAGGCTTCATGGGGGAGGCAGTGTATCAGCTAGGCCTTGAAGGATGAGTAGGAGTTTGTTAGTGAAGGCTGCTGCTGCTGCTAAGTCACTTCAGTCATGTCCAACTCTGTGCAACCCCACAGACGGCAGCCCACCAGGCTCCTCCATCCCTGGGATTCTCCAGGCAAGAACACCGAAGTGAAGGATATTCTTAGCTGCTAAAACAGTGTGTACAAGCTAGATTCTAAAGAAGTCTGTGTATCAGACTTCTGTTACTTCTGGGTAACAGATCTCTGAGGCTGGACTACAGGGAGGAACAAGCTGATGAGGTTGGGAAAGAAGCTTGAGTTAAGTCATCAAAAGCAGAACTCTTCTACTGATTATAAAGGCAAGGTAAGGGAGTTAGTAGAGTTGCTTAAGCAGGGGTTTGACAAGTTAAGCTTTGTTTCCTTAAAGATACTTAGACTGAATAAAGAGAAAGAACTAGTGAAGAGAAACTGACAGTGGTTATTTCTAAGCCCCCACCAGGATTGCGTAATTCTTTTATTGAACTTTGTTCAACTCCTTCATTCCAAACCTTTATCACCCTACTCAAACTCTCCCTATTTATCTCCTTCCCATCAAGTAAATAATCCTGCCTTCCCCAACAGAAAAAATGCTGGGGCCATTTGGCCTGAATTTTTAAAACTCCCTCCCTTTCCACATCCAAATTTCTGCATCACACCCAAGCAAACAACTTCTAAGAGGCTACAGGTGAGAAGCAAGTCCACCAGCTATTCCTAGAGCCCCTTCTCCTCTTCTTTCTCATCAAAATTTCCCCAGAGAGTGGCCCACCTTCTGTGTCTTCTCTTCCCCACCTCCCATCTTCTCAATCGAAGGCAACATGGTTTTACTTACAGCAACACAGTGAAACTGATTTCACCCAACAAAATGGACAGTGAACTCTTAATTTCCAAACTCCATGGAACTTTTTAGTCTCTGCTCTAGGGACTCCTCTGACAGTGAGAATTATTCTCTTCTGTAACCTCACCATTCTCCCCCTCCAGCTTCTGTGACATCAAGACTCTCAATTCCCCTCTATGTCTGCCTTTTAAAATCTCACCCTGAGTCCCAAGTTTCTTGGGACAGCCAAGTTCCTTGGCTGACTGCTGCTCTGCCACTTTATCCATTCTTTTTGGTGAGCTCATCCACTCTCACAGTTAGTATATGCTGAGGATTCTGAGATCAAAACATCCAGCCCAGTTTTGTCCAAACATCCAACTTATCTATTCTACTGGACACTTCCAACAGGTAGTCGCACAAATATTTGAAACCTAATGCATCCAAGACTAAACCTATCTCCCCTCCAGAAACTTTACTGACAGCCATATTATCTCTATATTGCCTCAGCTGGAATCCTAGGAGGCATCAAGAATTCCCCCTCATTCCTTACATCTGGTCACCCAGTCTCACCTATTTCATTTCCCAGATACTTCTAAAATCCATCTCTTATTTTCCTAACTGCAAGTCCATGCCTGTATCACCCCTTGACTGAACTGCAGAAGTGTCCCATGTAGACTCCAGCCTCCATGGTTACCCTGGTATTAGGATGGGCAAATTTTTCTGTTTACTTGGAACTGTCTCAGTTTTGACCCTGAGAGTCTTGCATCTAGGAAATCTCTCCCCACTCTTAGTTGCAAATAAAACGAAAACCTTATTTTTAACTGAAAATGAAATTACGCACATTACTGAAAATCCATGGGCCTCCCGTCGGGTATAGCTGGATTCAGGAGCTCTGCTTACAAGATTCACCTCTGCCCTTTGCTTTTTTTTAAATTTTTTGTTTTGTATTGGGGTATAGCAGATTAACAAAAAGCGTTGTGGCAATTTCAGGTGAACAGTGGAAGGACCCAGGCATACACAGATACGTATCCATTCTCCCCCAACTCCCCTCCTATCCAGGGTGCCACATAACACTGAGCAGAAATCCACGTGCTATACAGTAGGTCTTTGTTGGTTATCCATTTAAAATATAGCAGTATGTTCACATCCTTCCCAAACTCCCCACCTATCCCTTTCCCCCATCCCTCCCTCTGGCAACCATAAGTTCATTCTCCTAGTCTGTGAGTCTCTTTCTGCTTTTTAAGTAGGTTCATTGATATCATCTCTTTTTAGATTCCACATATAAGGGCTGTTATATAAATTTCTCCTTCGCTGTCTGACTTAATTCACTCAACAGGACTGCCCTTTGCTCTTGAATAAACTTTCTCTCCGCGGCATGCAAATACCTGCCAGTAATCCTAGACTCATCGATCAGCTTGGCAGCCTGTAAAGAGATTCTCTATTCTCTCGGAGAGGTCTCAGGAAGATTTCTGATTGGCCGAGCTGATGTCACATGATCTATCCCCATCCAATCACCATGGCCAGGAAGATGACCCAGGCCTATATTCCAAATTTCCTTTTGAGGCTGAGGTAAGGGGTGCTAACCAGAAAGGAGGAGGAGGAGGGGAGCAGGACAGACAAGAGCAACGAACAGCTGCGCCTTTACATGACGCTCCCCTCCGATCCCAGCACACTGATCCGGGTAATTGAATTCATCTGAGAAGAGTGAACCATGGGCCACTGTTAGCCCACTTTACTCTTCCGAATGAAATCCTCAGAGTCCCCTCATTGCCTGCAGGGCAAAGTCATGCTGCTCAGAAGGACATACAAGGCTCCCTCTGAGCTGGTCTCTGTCTACCTTTTCAGCCTACCTTTCTCCACTCCTTCCTTAACACTTAATCCTCTAGCAAACACCACAGACTAAAAGAGTCCCTCGTGCACAGCATTTTTCTCCCCTGACTCGCTTTTAACCATGCTTCAGGACTCAGGTCAAGCATCACCCTTTCCTGGAAGGCTTCCTCACTACCCCCACCACCCTAAACACACACACACACACACACACACACACACACACAGCGCATGCCCAGACTTGCCAGGCCATCACACCACCTTGAAAATTCTGTGTCTGTCAGCTCCTACATAGACTGCAGGTCGAAACTGCACCACAATCATCTTTCTATAGCAAGTTCCAGCACAGAACTTGGCACACAGCATGCATTCAACCTTTGATTTTGAACAGAAACTGCTCTGCTTTGATAATCCTAATGAGTGATAAAGGACCAAATTAGTTAATGGAAATGGAGAGGAGAAACTAGACTAGTGGAAATTAACATAATTTAATTGGATGATGTCTTTTCACATTCTGTTGTGTAGTTTACTTGGGGGAGGTGCTTTCTTTTTCACTGAAGTCACCCTCTAATTTGCAAACATAGAATAATGATACAAGATACATACATACATACATAGGAAATTACTCACCCGTGGGAGATGTAGTTATCATTAGGGCACATATATTCAGTATCTCCAGGAACTGAGCCAAGTGCTCTATATGCATTGTTTTGTTTAATCCCCACAGACAAACCAATGATATAAGCCTTGCTTATCTTCCCATTTTCTGGGAGAAATCACTGAGGTTGAGAAAAGTTACACTATCTTTCACAAGTCCTCGCTGGGATCCAAGACTCAAGCTCAGGTCTTTCTGGCTATAAAAGCCTATTGTCGAATGCTTCCCTGGTGGCTCAGTGGTAAAGAATCTGCCTGTCAATGCAGAAGACACAGGTCTGATCCCTGGTCTGGGAAGAGCACACGCAACCCAGGGCATCTAAGCCCATGCACCACAGCTGTTGAGCCTGTGCTGTAGAGTCTATGTGGAGAAAGCAATGGCACCCCACTCCAGTACTCTTGCCTGGAAAATCCCATGGACAGAGAAGCCTGGTGGGCTGCAGTCTATGGGGTCCTTAGGAGTCAGACACGACTGAGCGACTTCACTTTCACTTTTCACTTTCATGCACTGGAGAAGGAAATGGCACCCCACTCCAGTATTCTTACCTGGAGAATCCCAGGGATGGGGGAGCCTGGTGGGCTGCCATCTATGGGGTTGCACAGAGTTGGACACGACTGAAGGGACTTAGCGGCAGCAGCATCTAGAACCTGTGAGCTACAATTACTGAAGCCTATACACATCAGAGCCGTGCTCTGCACCTCATGAGAAGCCCATGCATCTCAACTAGAAAACAGTCCTCGCTCAACACAACTAGAGAAAACCCATGGGCAGCAGCAAAGAACCGGCATAGCCAAAAATAAATTTTTTGAAAGCCTATTGTTTTAACTGCTGTACTCTTATTCTTGATCATTTGCCAGCTCTGTCCCGTTATACAAAGAAGCCCAAAATGAAATCAGAGGGCTTTTCTCCAGGTGAGCCTTTTATCAGAGCGATTATTTTGATACTGTGGTGATGTAATCAGGTGTTAAGTGGTGATGGTAGGAAAGCTTGCTGCTTCTCTGCGTAAGTCCTCAGACACTTATTTGTAGAAGGTATATCAGCATAAAGTACCCAGGGACACAAAAGTCACTTCTCCCATGAGGAGGTTCTAGGATGAAAGACAACAGTTCTTAGAATTCTCTCCTGATTTTGTCCCCTTTAGTTTTCCTGGGGCTCGTCCCACTTAGTGGATAAGTAAAAGATTAGATCCAATTAGTTTCAGCCTCCCCTAGGCTAACCTATGCTGTCTGGCTGGCCTTTAAGAGACAGTTTAGAGTAGAATTTTGATTTTCCCTTTCCTCGCCCTGTGGCTTTAGAGGAGTCTCTTGACCTCTGAGCCTCAGAAGCTTTGGCAAGGAACCAAATGGATTAATAAATGTGAAAGCACATTGTAAGCCAGAAAGTACTTAACAGATATAAGAAAAATAGGAACTCTACTCACTTCCCGAGTGCCTTACCTTATGCCTGACGTTGAGCAGTCCTCTGTACAAGAGCTTGTCTTTACAATACTGTCAACTTCTTGTCTTGTCCAGGTGCCCAGCCCTGTGTCTGGTGCATAACAGATCTGTTGTTCTCTCAATTCAAGGAAGCCCTAAGGGCCAACCTGTCCGTGGACCATCCCACCTTTTGTAGTTATTTTCCTCAGTGCTCAGTTATATATGACTCTTTGCAACTCCATGACTGTAGCCCACCAGGCTCCTCTGTCCGTGGAATATTTTCCAGGGAAGAATACTGAAGCGGGTTGCATGTCTGACTCCAGGGGATCTTCCCGACCCAGAGATAGAACCTGCATCTCCTGGATTGGTAGACGGATTCCTGATAGAACCGCAACACCTGGGAAGCCCTAGTTCTTTGAACTGGTACAGAATAATAAACTAGTAAATGTTAACTCTGTCCACAGGCAGCAAATTGTTCTGGCTATACCTCTTCCCTGAGAGTCTCTTTAATCTTTGCAGAGAAACCTGTATCCCTCAGCCCCTGGTGGGCTGACATCAGAGAGACTGATCTGGGGAAAGCTGCCCCTCCCCCTCCCCCGAGATTTGTGAAGTGTGATTCTACTGAGTTTCAGATGGAAGAACTCCAAGAAAGCGTGCAATGTTTGTCAAACTGCCCTGATAATAAGAACTACCTAAAGTACTTGTTAAAAAAATAAATTCTGAGCCTTTCCCAGCCCCATTTAATCTGAAGCTCTTGAGAAAGGGTCTTAGAGCTGTATTTTTAACATACAGCCCTAGGTCTTCGTTGTCTATTGGAAAATGTGAGAAATTCTGGAGGACAAATCCCTTATTTTTACACAGGAAGAATCTGAGCCCCAGAATGAGAGATATTTGTCCTTGGGGGAGGGTGAGTGAAGGGTGGACCCCACATGCCTAAAAGGATTAGGAAGAGAAACCTAAGTGAGTCCAGGAGGCTTAAGTTGACAATAGGCAAGGGTAAGGTCTGTAGCAAACTGGAAATCCTTGTCTAAAATGGAGGAGCCTCCCTCAGCTGCAGCCAATTGCTACCATGCAGACTGTGGGCCCACTGTTGTCACAAATAGCAAACTTCCATGACACAATAGAAATAAAGATTTTTCTAAGAAATTTCTTCATGTATAAATGTTGACAACTTAAAAAAAATATGTTTTTAAACATCATGTAGGAGCTCAGACGGTAAAGCATCTATCTACAATGTAGGAGACCCAGGTTTGATCCCTGGGTCGGGAAGAGCCCCTGGAGAAGGAAATGGCAGTCCACTCCAGTACTATTGCCTGGAAAATCCCATGGACACAGGAGCCTGGTAAGCTACAGTCCATGGGGTCGCAAAGAGTGGGACACGACTGAGCGACTTCACCTTCTTTTCACCAGTTTCCAGGGGCTTCCCTCATGGCTGAGTGGAAAAGAACCCACCTGCCAATGCAGGAGACGTGGGTTGGGAAGACCCCCTGGAAAAGAAAGTGGCAACCCACTCCAGTGTTCTCGCCTCTGAGAGTCTCTTTAATCTTTGCAGAGAAACCTGTATCCCTCAGCCCCTGGTGGGCTGACATCAGAGAGACTGATCTGGGGAAAGCTGCCCCTCCCCCTCCCCCGAGATTTGTGAAGTGTGATTCTACTGAGTTTCAGATGGAAGAACTCCAAGAAAGCGTGCAATGTTTGTCAAACTGCCCTGATAATAAGAACTACCTAAAGTACTTGTTAAAAAAATAAATTCTGAGCCTTTCCCAGCCCCATTTAATCTGAAGCTCTTGAGAAAGGGTCTTAGAGCTGTATTTTTAACATACAGCCCTAGGTCTTCGTTGTCTATTGGAAAATGTGAGAAATTCTGGAGGACAAATCCCTTATTTTTACACAGGAAGAATCTGAGCCCCAGAATGAGAGATATTTGTCCTTGGGGGAGGGTGAGTGAAGGGTGGACCCCACATGCCTAAAAGGATTAGGAAGAGAAACCTAAGTGAGTCCAGGAGGCTTAAGTTGACAATAGGCAAGGGTAAGGTCTGTAGCAAACTGGAAATCCTTGTCTAAAATGGAGGAGCCTCCCTCAGCTGCAGCCAATTGCTACCATGCAGACTGTGGGCCCACTGTTGTCACAAATAGCAAACTTCCATGACACAATAGAAATAAAGATTTTTCTAAGAAATTTCTTCATGTATAAATGTTGACAACTTAAAAAAAATATGTTTTTAAACATCATGTAGGAGCTCAGACGGTAAAGCATCTATCTACAATGTAGGAGACCCAGGTTTGATCCCTGGGTCGGGAAGAGCCCCTGGAGAAGGAAATGGCAGTCCACTCCAGTACTATTGCCTGGAAAATCCCATGGACACAGGAGCCTGGTAAGCTACAGTCCATGGGGTCGCAAAGAGTGGGACACGACTGAGCGACTTCACCTTCTTTTCACCAGTTTCCAGGGGCTTCCCTCATGGCTGAGTGGAAAAGAACCCACCTGCCAATGCAGGAGACGTGGGTTGGGAAGACCCCCTGGAAAAGAAAGTGGCAACCCACTCCAGTGTTCTCGCCTGGAAAATTCCACAGACAGAGGAGCCTGGTGGGCAACAGTCCATGGAGTTGCAAAGAGTCAGACACGACTGAGCACAAAACCAAAACAACAAATCCCTATGTGAGGGCTGTGGCTGTCCCAGAAACTCACCCCAAATGTCCTTCAAACATACCCTCCAGAGCTACAGCTCCTCTAGAGGAACAAGTGTCCCTTCACCATCCCCTGGCCAGTCTCTTCATCCTTTGGGTCTGACTAGATCTTCCCAGCCTTCCCAACCCTCCTTAAGCCTTGAACACAGCACATTGTCACTGATTGCCCTGCATCACAGGTGTCAGTCTTTTACACTAAACTGCACACATTCTTAGAGACACACCTTGTTTTTACACTTTTGCAGCCCTGAGACTTAGTGCCCAGGGCATGACGGGCTTTCAGTAAATAACATTAAAGAAGTGAAGGTGTTGATATTGATTTCCTTATTTGATAATAAACTTTCTAAGGACAAGCGCTACCTCTTAGAGGCTACCTCTGTCTATTCTCTGCGGCACCTAGCAGAATTATAATCAATATTCAATCAGTTAAGTAATTTGTGTGATTTGCAAGATACGATGCTAACTTCTGATCAAAGAACTCAAAACCTTTTTCTGCAAGTCATCCTCATGTGCCCTCTAGAAATTTCTACCCCTTGAATTCTCATAGCAGTTCTCTAGGCACTTCTGCTTTGGATTTTAACTGTTGATGTTTGTGTCTCATTACTTCACTAGGCTGGAAACTCTTTGAGGTCAGAGTAGGTTTTGATTTTTTTTTTTTGTAGACTTCAACATAACCAGCATAGCCCTTGCTCATAATAAGCACTCAAACAGGATGAGATGGTTGGATGGCTTCATCGACTCAATGGATGTAAGTTTGAACAAACTCTAGGAGATAGTAAAGGACAGGGAAGCCTGCCATGCTGCAGTCCATGGGGTCTCAAAGAGTCGGACATGACTGAGTGACTGCACCACAACAAAATTCTTTCTTCGTGATCTTCAAGAATACAACCTTTTTACACAGTTTCTTATGTTTCTTGTGCTATGTGCTAAGTCACATCCAACTCTGCAACTCTACAGACTGAAGCCTGCTAGGCTCCTCTGTCAATGGGATTTTCCAGGCAGGAACGCTGGAGAAGGTAGGTTGCGACCCCCTTCTCCAGGGGATCTTCCTGACCCAGGGATCAAACCCGCATCTCCTGCATTGCAGTCAGATTCTTAACCGCTGAGCCACTGGGGGAAATCCTGATGTTTATCTAAGGATTGTTTAAAAGGAAGGAAAAAAAAAGATTAAATTCAGTTTGAGGGACACTGGCCTGGTGTTAAATCATGCCATTGGGAGTTTTATTCATTTAAAGGAAACACATCTCACTGCTTGCAGCCTTCTACCAAATCTCAAAGAACAAAATTGAACCCATATAGTTGAAAATTGAGGAAACAATGATTTTATAAGGGTTATAGCAAGGCATCTCAAAACATGCTTTGACAATACTTCCAGTTAACAATATACAAACAGCTCTTTCCTAGCCATGACACTTTCTTCATTTGGGAAATAAAATATGTATTATGGGAGATTACTTACCTTCATGAGTCCTTTCATTATAGAAATTTAATTTACTGAGGGCCTTGATGAACTGCAGGAGGGAGGAGTCAATACTATTTATGACACTGAGGTAAAGTTGCCACTGGGAAAAGTAGGTATTTTCCACAAACAACACACCTTAGAAAGAGGAGGGGATTTCTGTCCCCTCTGTAATACTTCCACCTACTTGCAATAAGCAGGCTAATGGCATTTAAAACAACAACTGAAAAATACTAGCAACATTTAGAGGCAGAATCTGCCCTGGTAATTGCATACTTGTTTACAATTAGCTCAATTGTTTCAAAGTGTATTTTTCAACGCCCTGTTATTTTTGTGTTATGTTCAATCAGGAAAGAATAACAACTGTTAAAACTTAAAAACCAAGAATTGTTGGGATTTTTCTGAAAGCAAACAGCCTCAAGGACTCACACTACCACTTTCATCTCTCTCAGCACTATGAAATAAGAGTACACATTCAGGACACTTTCCTTTAAATACATATATCGCGATATAAGCTACAGATTGTTCTGATGCCTTGGAAGTTTTCCTATGGCCATCGCCCCAGTTTTACTAATAGACATACACTGTATTGACACCTATCAGGTGCCAGGTAGTTTGCATTCATTATTTGTAAATCAGAGTCAAACACACAGAGTGACTAAGAACATACATAAGCTTCTCCCCACTCTGCCTTCCTAGTTTAATTTACTCATCTTTGCAAGAGGGTCTTTAATCAAGTAGTTTTGGGAAAGAACTGGAAGTACTTTTACTTAATGGAAAGGGAAAAGAATCTGTTTAAAACTCACTGCCTTCCATCTTCTGATAATGTAAAAAACAACTATTAAATAGCAGTTATGTTTTGGATCAGGCACTAGCTTAAATAAGATACTAGCCTAAACAAGGACTAAACCCCCACATTTCTGGTAGATGTGGAAAAACAGAAACTTAATTGCAAGGTGAAGGGCTCATGTGCCTGTTATTCCTAAGATATGCAGAAACTTGGTCCTTTTTGTAACTCTTAGCTGGCATTTCTCTCCTCTGATTTCTACTTTTTCCTGATTGTATGTAGTCATGACAAGGGTGGGAGACAGATGGCTGGGGAGCCATGGGGTGTTGTGGGGGAGGGTATGGCTTGAGAAGTAGGCAAAGAAAAATCCCCTGTACCAAAGCTATATTAGGCCTCTCCTCAGTAGGCATGTTTGCTTTCTTTGGCTGTATGTCCAAAGATTGTTGCAGTTAAGTATCAAGTGACTGTTCCAAGTAAAAGATGACTGTTCTGCTAAAGCCTTTCATTTCTTTTGCTCTTTTCTTCCCTCTTTCATCTAATTTAGCCATACCCCTCAGAGCCATAGCACACATGTTCAGCTGAAAGGCACACAGCTCTAGAAAGAGAATGGCACCTGAATCTTCAGCAGGCCACTTCCCTGCTTCCTGAATGTGCTTCTGCAAAATGCACGGCCTTGGATGGTTGCGGTCACTTTCCAATTGGCCTTCTCACCTGTGGCAGTTTATCCAATAACTTTCAGTGCCCAGCGTTATCTTCCTGAAACACTAATCTCGTCACTCCCTATGTGAAGGCATCTGCAGACAGGCCAAAGTTTACAGAAGAAAGCCCAAATGCTAAGGGTGACATGGAATGCCATTCCCAGTCTGGGCCTAATCCCACCTACCTTTCAGCCTTATCTCTCCCTTATCTTTCTATGCCAGAGGCACACACAGAATCACTCTTGGTTCCCTGAACAGGTTTTGGTTTTTCAGGCCTCCACGCCTTCCCAGAAACTAGTGCTGCTGCTAGCAATATCCTTTTCCTGTTTTAAGATCCAAATAAAATGATCTCTTCCCAGGAAAAACTTCACTGATCTTGTAGGTAGGTCTTTGGTGACTCCCTCCCCTCTGCTTCTGTAACATGTTGCATATAATCTTATTATAGCACTAGTTATCATTTAACTGTATTTATCCCTGTTTTGCAACTGCAATTTCCCACACCACTTTTCCCTAATTCCAACCCAACTCCTAAATCATGTTTGTTTTCCTGACTTGGTGTAGGGTAGAGCACGGCATCACTAAAATGCCCACTAAATAAATAAAAACCAATATCATGCCATGTTCAGCCCAAATGTTTTGAGTAGAAAAATATTTTATATACATACATACACACACATCTATATATACAAATTCACATATACTATATATACATGATTTCACATGGGTTTTAATTTTTCCATATTGAAAAAAAGACTTGTTTAAAAGAAAATAAAGTACAAGTTAAAGAAACAAAAGTACACATTAAGAAATGATGCAATTATTCCATACCAGTTTATTGTAGATATTGTTTCCAAAAATTTATAGCATAAATAACCTTTCATGTCATAAAATAACTTAGTACAATTTATAATAAAACTTTGAGAATTTAACATCTCATCAAAATACAATAAAATATGGTTTTAAAATATGATTAACCCTTTTTTTTTAAACTTGAGGGCATAAAAACCAAAATTACCCAAACTATGGCTGCACATTTAAACTTTAACAAAGCATATTGGGTTTATTTAAATGTAACTCAACCATCCTAAATTAATACATAGTTTTGTTTTCCTTCCTGCATGGTTCTTTGTAATTTCTGTTCCTTTTGACTTGTATTTCTGTTTCCACACAGCTTCCTTCTTCATTTTCACCTCTTTCCATCTGCAAAGTCATCTATCTCCGGGCTCCCAGAACATGTAGTTGAACTCACTCAGCCCCTTGACATCAGTTTCTGTAATCCTTGCATCAGTGTAGGGAGTAACTGCTTGAGTAACTACAAAGGTATTTCAAAACTTCAGTGCAATTTGCTTCAGTTATTTTCATTCAGATGCCATCACCGTTCAGGGAGATTAATCACTGGAACCCACTGATCCATGTAGCGACTTTCCCGGCAAAAACAAATAAGTTGACTTAAGGCAGGATCCTTCCACTGTGATGAATGCGGATTCTGGGAACAAATTTAGAAAAAATAAAATTATTATTTTTTTAAAAATCAGACTTTGCTACTAATTACAATACTTCTCAGGGGAAGACGCTTGAACATTCTATACTTTGGCTGTGTTACAGACCACTTAAAACCATTAAAAAAATTTTTCTAGGTAGTTGGGTTTCCTGCAAAATTGTTAAGGGTAATTCTGTACGAAGCTATACTCTGCAAAGTCTGAACACATGCAACTAACTGAGTCATATATATGTTTTCATATTTATTCAGTTTTTGCCTGAGAGTATTATTCATAGGCTTGTCCTACCAAACTTGTACCTTGGTGGACACCTGAGAAATGCTTCCATGCTGGGCTACCAGGAGTTTATAGCTGCAGAACAGTTAACTAAACTGCCACCTGTTATCCTCCCAAAAGAGAGAGGAGTATTTTTCAGGAGTAGCAAAATAATGAGGCTGCCACTTAAGGAGATCAGTCAAACTGTCCCAAAATGTAAAAGACAAAACAAGCACATTTACCTCTGTAAACACAAGTTATCTACCTTTCAAAGGTTTTTATGGGGGCAAGGGGTCATTTAAAAAACTTCAAGACCACAAAGAAAAAATTTCCACTCTATCCCCTAAATGTATTTCTAGGGAATTAATGAGGTCTGTCTCCTACACCATTTCTATTTTTAGCTCTGACTGGCAGAGAATGAAGCTGACTCCTTAATGAGGGTGAGCCAGGAATTTATTTGGCTTTATCTAATCTGCCCTGCTAAAGGAATTAGTCACGGGAGGTAGTGCAGATGTAGGTAGGGAGTAGCTGGACTGACAATGCTGAGTCACAAGGATCTCTTCCGCTTCTGGCAGCCTCCAACGTGCTTAGACACGTTCTGTCCCAGAGAAAATCCCCATGATGAAACTAGCACATCTCGGCTGAAAGTCCAGCCACACGCTTTAATGGGCAAAGGCTCCCATCTCTTAACCCTCACCCATTTCACATCTGGAGTCAGGCGACTCAGCGCTCACGAACTTCCTGCCAGGACTCTAACCTCGAGCTGCCCCAAGTCCCCTTCTCCCTTACCGTCACCAGCACGCAGTGCAGGTCCGGGGGCTGCTCTGCGCCCTCGCTGGCTGCGGGGCCCGCATCGGTCTCCAGGAGCAAGAGTTCGGCCAGCCGGCCCGGGTTGCTGACACGCAAGATGTCAATATCATTCTCGCAGCAGAATGCCTGGATCAGGGTGAAGTGGATCTGCAGAGCCACGTCCCTGTCGTCGTCCTCGTCCGCCGCCAGCAGGCACAGCACCACGTTATCCGGGTCGCTGCGGGCAGGGAACGAACAGGCTGTTTGAGACCAAAGGCAAGACCCGCCGCTTGGCAGCCCGCACCACCCCGCTCAGGTGCCAGGGGTAGCGCCCGGGTTCGCTCACACCCCCTGGGACAAGTAGCCACGGGACAGACAGAAAGCGGCAGGAAGTGGCGCTGCAGGGCGAGGGGAGACCGGTGGAAGCGGCCTTCTCTGGCTGGGGCGAACAGGAGAACCAAGAGGGTCACGCGAGGGCTCCACTTACACGTTGAGCAGCTTGGCCGCCTCGTACACCCCGACGGTGATGGTGCGCTGACTCAGGGCTTTGCTGAGCACTTCCTCGAGGGCATCCCCCACCTTATCCATCCTACACGCGGGAAGAAGCAAGGGGATCCCGTCACACTAAGCCCCTCCGGGTAGTCACCGCCTCCTTGCCCGGCACCGCGACCCTCCCTACTGAGGGCACGCGCAACAGCGCCCCTCGACCTTTTACAAACCCAGGACTCCCTGGAATTTCATCCTCTTCCTCCCATAACCCTTAGGCCCAGAGGCCCGGCATCCTGTGAGCAGCCCCGAGAGTGACACCCGCCACTCTTTCCCGAGTGCACTGCTAGTCCTTGGCGCTGGGTGCACCCACAGACGGTCACGTCTGCCCTTTGCAAAGCCTCGAGGGGCTCGACCGGCGTGCGGGGTACGCTCTTCCCGTCCACGCGCGCCTCCGGAGTGTTCCAGAGGAAGAAAATGCGGGATAAAAGGTACCCGCTGCAAACTTTGAACCACTCGCTCCCCATTAACCTTGCATAGGCCGGCTGCACCGGAGTGCGCGCAGGAGGGAAGCAGAGTTCAGGCAGAGGCTCTGGCCGACTTACCTTTCGGTCTTTTGCTCTCCAGCTGAGAATTCCTCCAAAGTCATATTGCAACTGCAGGTCGCCCACAGAGAGAGAGCGGCGTGCGGGCTGCTCCTGCCACCGCCGGCGCGCAGGCTCCTGCTTTCCACACTCCCTTGCAGGCTCCTCCAGCGCCCGCCGCCACCGCGCCGTCCGCCCCTCCCGCCCCGCTCGCTCGCTGGTTAGTCGGCTGTAGCAGCCCACTCGCCGCTGTTCGCAACACTAACACCACAGCCGCCTCACAGCCACTGAAGGACAAAGGCCCCGCTCCCGGGAGTTATCCTGCCAACCTCCAGCCAACCACCATCCTCTTCATTTGCATACGCGCAGCCATTGGGCTATGCAAATCAGCCTGTTCAGACAATTTGACCTCAGCTCCAGGAACCAGGCGGAGAGGAGCGGAAGAGGGAGGGGCCAGGAGGAAAAAGAGCCTAGGGGGCGGGGGCGGGCGGGGTTCCGAGCCTACTCTCACCCGTAGGCGGGGCGGGTAGGAGCGGAGATCTTTGTGGGGGGCGGGGAAAGGAGGGTGTCTTCAGCTTGGGCTGGAGCTGGCTGCCAAGTGTTTTTCTTGCTGGTGCACTTTTTTTTTTTAATTGTCGTTTCAAGTCTTTTGTTTTGGGGGCTGCTGTTAACATCTATTTTCAGGGTTAATGCACCCAGGTCTAGTAATTATTAGTACGCTGGTTATATAAAAAGAGTGTATCCAGACCTCTGGGGCAAAGTTTACCTCAGAAGTGTTGTTTATGTAAGTCTAAGCAAAGCTGCTTATTAGTAGTAGTATTATTTCGGTGCCCTGATGGCTGGTTTGATTTATTTTTGGAAACTTGCAAGGGTTGGAAGCTCAAAAAAGAAAAATCAACACATTTGTGTTTGGTGGTGGCAGGAAACCAAGTTGGAATCTTTTACGCAGAAAGCAGAAAGACTTCCCACCTGCCCAGGGTAACTGTGGAAAACGGAGTTCAGGAGGAGCTGGTTACCACATGTATAACCATTTTATCCTAGCCTCACAACCCCAATTCACCTTTCTCAGCCTTTCCCAAAGGAGGATCCTTCTGCAGGGCACCAGCTAAGAGACAAATGTCTAACACACACACAAGGCACACATCTAAACTCAAAATGCTCTGGATATGCCCTCAGCTTCCTTTCATAAAAAAGTTTCCTGCATGGCTCAGAGGTTAAAGCATCTGCCTTCAGTGCAGGAGACCTGGGTTCGATCCCTCGGTTGAGAAGATCCCCTGGAGAAGGAAATGGCAATCCACTCCAGTATTCTTGCCTGGAGAATCCCATGGCTGGAGAAGCCTAGTAGGTTACAGTCCATGGGGTCGCAAAAGAGTCAGACATGACTGAGCGACTTCACCTCACCTCCTTTCATAAAGCAAGTATGTCACTACCTTCCACAGGGGGCCTATGACTCACTGTGAATTATTGATGTTAGTTGCTGAATCATGAAGTTGCAGCTATAGGTCCTTTTAGTCATAGGCTAAAATTTCACCTTTGAGATAATGGCAATCTGTGGGTGGAAAGAAAGTAGTAATTATACATTTTTGAAAAACAAAATTGAATGTAGAGTTTGAATCAGTTGAAAGTTCTTTGTATCATGAGTTTATGCAATAAACGCAAAAATATGTGTTAAACCTACTGAAGTCACCAAAAGTGGTAAAAAAAAAAAAAAAGAAAAAAAATACTCCCATATGCTTGCTTTCAAAACAATGCTTGCATTTTTAAGGTCACTGTACAGACAAAGGTCACAGAAGTAATTTTCTGCTAAGCTACAAGGGAGTTTTTGTACCCGTATGTTCATATCATTCTAGACAAAATATTCTTCAGCTTTCTTGATCTTAATTTAGAGGAAAAGAAAAGTGATAGGTCAGGTTTTCTGGCTCATTTATTTGAGCTGCCATTTTGCACTTCATCTCTAACTGCATTGTCAGCAAGGGACAAGTTTTGACTAAAGGAATGGTGCTGGTCTGTGGGTCATTTACCCAGAAATGTATGTTTCATATCTGTACCTTAAATTCTAATGTGTAGCGTCTTTTAAAGAATTCTTTTAAATTGGAATTTAGATAGGTGTTGAAGCATTTTCAGTTTTGCAAACAAAACCTGAATTATGCAATCTGGCCTGAGTCATCATTTGGAGACTGTTGAACTCTGTTTTGTGGAACTCCAAGGTTCTACTCACTAGGTGTTTCTTAGTGGTTCCTTGGAAGAAGTATGATCACTGTAAACTGACAGCAAATTAGAAAACTGAGTGAGTTTCTTGACAGCAGGGAGTGTGACTTCATCAACGTGGTATTCTTGGCACCTACCACAATTTCTGCATTTGGTGGAAGCATGGCCAGTGTTCACTGAGTTAAGTAGAATCTGAATTGAACAATAAGATCTCAGAATACTGCAGTCCTGTGCAATGCATGAATTCTAAGATATTCCACATTTATTTTAGTTCAAAAAAACTTCTTTGCTATCCTACAATGTACCAAGAACTGTACAATTCCTGGCCCTTTGCCTTTAACGGGCTTACCATCTAATTATTATGCCCATGCTTGAACTGGGTTTTGGGACAAAATACTATGCACTGTCATCAGCCAGCTATGCTGAAAGTCCCATGACTTTAGTCATCTGAACGGAAACTGTAGGACAGTAGAACCCGTGTATTGTTATTCCAATTCAAGTGAACCACAGCCCTGATAATGCCCCACCAAGGTCAATTATAAGCAGTAAAAATGCAGCATAAAAAGATTATTTCTTAATATAGGCCCAGTTTCTCACTCAACAAGTACATTGCATTCTTTATTTGATTTCAAGGGAAAGTGATTTGTTCAAGTGCTATGGGGTTGTTCTCTGTGAGATAAGCCTAGCCTTCCAGTACTCAAAAATATTCATCTGTCATACTTTCTGACTCAGATATGTTACACCATTTTGCCTCATTGCTGAGTCTGCCTAGACTGTTTCATCACTGATTATTTCGGTGTTTCCTACTGCATTTGTCTGCCACTAGATTGCAGTTATATATTAGGATGAATTTAGATGATACTGTTCATAAATGCTTATTAGTCCCTGGGGAGGATGGTATCCAGTGATGAATTATAGGAATAGCCCTAGATAGGTACATGTGTGTATATATACTTTTTTCATATATTCTAAACATAATCTGTATTAAAATATAATTCTAATATATATAATCATTTAAAAAATTATCCCAGGTAATTCCAAGTACTTCAACTGCACAGAACTGGAATGACCCTCTGGTAATATTTATAATGACGCTAAATGGTTATATTTGGATGTTAGATAAAAATATATTTATATTCAGGAGTTGTCAAATAAGTTTAGCACTGCTGCCTGCTTTACATCTTAAAAGTCTTTTTTGATTTTTTTCATTATTATCATACATATATTCTTACTACTGGTTCTGTAGTATAGAATGATAAATTTTCTCTCTTTTAAAAATTAATCAATCCTTTAACATCTGAAGGAAATATGATGCTTATTATTTCAGTATTAGACATATTATTCTTCACATTGAAGGATATCAATTAGTCTATGACAGATGTATTAACTATTAATACTTATCTAGAACTGTATTATATGACATTTTGTTGTTAAAAATCCTAAGGTTCCTGAAGTATTTTTTTGTATAAGTCTGGTAAAGTTAGTTTCTAAAGTCAGGCTCTCAATTTCCCTCAAATTTTTTCTCAGAGAAGAACATTCAGACAATTTACACCTAAAAATGTATAATTTCTTAAGATCAATATTTCCATTTGAATTTAACATAAACGTTTAGTTTCTTGGACCATCTGGTAGGCAAATTCTGATATGGCCTCAATGATCTCTAACCCCAATGTTAAACTTTTTATAAGCCTTTTCCTTTGCGGGTGGGCAGAACCCATTTCTTGTTTCGAACCAATAGAATATGACAATGGTGTTGAGCTATCACACCCATGATTATGTTATATTCTATGACAAAGGTGAAAGTACTTTGCAAGTATAAGTATTTAGTTGACTTTGAGTTAATCAGAAGGAAGTTTGACTGTAAATTGATACAGTCACTATGGAGAACAGTAAAAAGCTAAAAATAGAGCTACCATATCATCCAACAACCCCACTCCTAGGCATCTATCTGGAGAAAAACTTGGTTCAAAAGTATATATGCATCCCAATGTTCATTGCAGCACTGTTCCAATAGCAAAGACATGTGGTAGTTGCTCAGTCCCGTTCAGCTCTGTGACTCCATGGACTGTAGTGTGCCAGGCTCCTCTGTCCATGGGATTTTCCAGGCAAGAATACTGGAGTGGGTTGCCATTTCCTTCTCCAGGAGATCTTTCCAACCCAGGGATTGAACTTTGGTCTCCTGCATTTCAAGCAGATTCTTTACCACCTGAGCCCTAAAGTTCAGATGAATGGATAAAGAAGATGTGGTATATATATGCAATGTAATATTACTCAGCCATTAAAAAAAGAATGAAATAATGCCATTTGCAGCAACTTGGATGGACCTGGAGATTATTATACTAAGAGAAGTAAGTCAAACAGAGAAAGACAAAGATCATATGATATCACATATGCAGAATATAAAAAATGATACAAATGAACTTATCTACAAAAGAGAAACAGACTCACAGACAGAAAATGAACTTATGGTTACCAGGGGGTAAGGTTGGTAGAAGGGATAGACTGACAGTTTGGGGTTGCTATGTACACACTGACATATTAAGAACAGATAACCAACAAGGATCTACAGTACAGCACAAGGAACTCTGCGCACTATTCTGTAATAACCTAAATGGGAAAAGAATTTGAAGAACAGAAAAATAAATACATATAAAGGGAGATTATGCTAGATGGGCCTAACCTAATCACATGAGCCCTTTAGAAGAGGGCTTAACCTTCTCTGAAGAAGTGCTGGAAGCATCAGAGACTTTCTTCACTGCTGGTTTCAAAGAACAAACTTCCATTATGCTGTAAGAAAATGGATTTTACCAACAACCTGAGGGAGCTTGGCAATATACCCTTCC